>JAQZBX010067131.1:0-15990 GCA_029593785.1 Cabassous unicinctus
AAAGACATTGCAAGAAATCTAGAGACCAATATTTCTTTTAATATAGTTGCAAAAATCCTGAACAAAATATTAGCAAATCAAATCCATAGTACATTAAAGCATTATACTCTATGGCCAATTGAGATTTATCCCAGGAATGAAATGCGTGATTCAAATGTGAAAATCAGTCCATGCAATACACCACATTAATAAAATGAAGGAAATAACCACATGATCATTTCAACTGATCCAAAAAAAGCATTTGAGAAAATCCTACTCTCTTTCATGACAAAACACTCAAAATGGGAATTGATTCCAAGACTACTCAGTGGAGAATGAATTGTCTCCACGACAAATGAAGCTGGGACAACAGATTATAATATACATATGAATGTAGTTTGATCCCTTATCTCACACCATGTAAAAAATTAACTGAAAACAGACATAAAGGCATAAATATAAAAGATATACTTTAACCCTTCTGTGATCCAAAACTTCCTCAAAGATGAAGCCTTATAATAATCAAATACAATCAATAGGAAAATGAAATAATAATGATAAATTTAAAGAGATAAAATACATAGAAACTTAAAAAGAATGCTAAAAATAAAATAAAATTAAAGGACTGGGATATTCAAAACTGGGAAAAAAAATTTTTTTTAACATTTTTCTTTTTATCATTGCATTACTGGGTGTCCAGTCTGTACCGTGGCACCTTCCCCCTCTCATTCCCCAGTGTTTCCCAAATTTTCATTTAATTTTCAAAGAAGTTTTAGGTCATAGCAAAGTCACACACAGAATACTAGAGACTCTCATGTACCCAGCCTCTTCCCCCTTTCCTCATCCCATGTTAAAACCTTTTTGTATATGAATGGTAACCTTGTTACAACTGTTATAAAGATAGTGAAACATAGCTACTAAACATTGTCCATGGTTTACAGTATAGTTTACAATTTAGACGGTACAGTTTAATGATTTTTGATGATATGTACCATGTCCTGTGTCCACCACTGTAAGGTAATGAAAAACATTTCCCCTGATCACTAAATGCCCCCTGCTTGACCTATTCTGTTCCTTCCTCCCCATCCTCCTGGGGCACATGACACCCCCTCTCTTGACTCATTGGATGACAAAATTCATAGTTACATACAACAAGAGGACTTGACATGCTGATTGTTCTCCCCTATTAGGATCCACCCTTGCTCATAAGAGACACCCACTGGTCTGTTTCTGGGTGAATAGGTCCTCCCAAAGATGGGGGTCCGTCATCTTCCCGCTCACCGTATGTGTCTCCACTTCCTAACACCATATATTATGACAGAATGAATACTCACACACTCCCCAGAAGCCTATTCCAGATGCAACCCATATTGAATGCCCCCCCAAACTATACCCTAAACCAGTGAAACTACCTTGTAATATTGCCATAAGAGCATTTCCACTCCTGACTTTAAACCTCATACCCAAAAATCCCATCTTCACCTGGTCTCTCTCCCATCTCTCTTCCCGGTATCCTGGATATTCTGACCTGCCCTTCCTAATCTACCCACCTGTCAAACCTGCACCACCAAACCCAGTAATATCACTACCCACCTGTCCTATCCTTCAATATGCAACTATACTCTATCACTTTACCATAGATTATGTCCATATGGGTGATGGCTCACAACCTTCTCTTGTTTTTCTCTCTCTTGTTAACCTATCTTTCAGACAATGGTTCTCAGAGACTGCTCACTTTCCACAATTCAAATCGGTAAGATCATGTACTGTTCATCCTTTAATGCCTGGCTTGCTTCACTTAACATAAGGTCTTCAAGATTCATCCAAATTATTCCATGTGTTAACACTTTATTCCTTCTTACAGCTGAGTAATATTCCATTGTATGTATATAGTGAACAATGCCGCTATGAACATTGGTGTGCATATATCTGTGTGTGTCTTTGCTTTCAATTATTCTGGGTATATAGCCAGAAGAGGATCATTAGTGGGGGGGTGTCTGGGATGGGGGTTTCATGGGAGGAAGTTCACCTGAATATACATAAAACATATATAAAATTGTTCAAAAGATCAAGGGGTGGGGCATGTTCACAGTGGGGGGAGTATCACTCAATAAATGAGAGAATACTGAATTCACAGCCTGGAGAGCTCTGCCACATTCTGCAAGGGAGCAGCAACAGCCCCCCATGTGCAGGGACAGTGTCTGGCAAAGGAGGATGGTCCACTAATTGGTTCTTGTTATTGTTGACTAGCCTGACGAGTCTTTGCTCTTGTAATTGAAACTTCCTACTGTTAATTGGGTGCCTAGTGGTTGCCATATGAGAGACTCCTTGTTGCTGAAATGTGGCCTCTCTCTAAGCCAAATTCAGCATATGAATGCATTACCTTCCCCCCAGAGTAGGACATGACTCCCGGGGATGATCTTCCCTGGCTACGAGTGATTACTTCCAAGTGCTAACCGGCAATACCACTGGAAAAAGTCCTTGAATAAAAGGGGGAAAAGTTAAAGACAAATGTGTTCATATGGCTAAGAGACTTCAAAGAGTGTCGGGAGGTCATGCTAGAGGTAATGCTTACGCACACCTCAGTAGGATCTCATAGAACACCAAAGTGGATATCACCCCACACAGAGGGGCTCCTGAGGGCTCTGGAGACACCCAGGTCCTATATAAGACAGGATAGCTCCAGAAATTGATGCCTTATCAGTGGGCTATACTTTGGAATTTGTGCTCCTGAGAGTGACAGTGTTGGACTCAAATAAGCCCTCCCTGCACATGGTCCATCAATACTTTTTATTCAAAACTATATGTGGTGCTGGAGTTTGTAGGTGTACTTCCAGAGACTGGAGCCTTTGGCCTGCCCATGTGTCAGCTGTGCCTGGAATCTTGGTTGGAGCTGCAACTCCTTCTCTACAGCTCAATGGACTTACCCAAGTCACCTGGCGAGGAGATAATGATGGAAAACGGCCATCCCAGGGAATGGAGAGAGCCTGCAGCTGCAGGCTGGATAATCCCATCCATCTTATCCATGGGATATAAGCTCCCTTTCACTTGGAGGTGCAGTGGACCTCACCATCCCAGACTCCTCAGGTTTGGGGGAAGAAATATGGACTAGAGTGGACTTACTGGTATTCTATTATAGACATTGTGATTCAAGCAATGGAAGAAATTACAACAATGAGGTGCAGCCAGTGCCCACTGGATGCTTTCAGAGCAAGGAGGGGGAAAGCTGTCATACAGGGGCTTTTTGGGCCTCGGGAATTATCCTGAGTGACCTTACAATGACAGATATAGGCCATTTTACATCAGCATACAATATGCAGAATTATGTGGGAGAGAGTGTGGTCTACAATGTGAACTATGGTCCATGCTTAGTGGCAAAGCCCCAGGATGTGTATATCCATTGCAGGTGATGTGCCACACTAATGAACGATGTTTATGTGGGAGGTTATGGGAGGTTTGGGAGGTGGGGAACATGGGAATCCCTGTAATTTTTATGTAACATTTATGTAATCTATGCATCTTTTAAAATACAGAAAAAAAGGGAAAAAATAAAAAAATAAAATTAAAAAAAATAAATAAAAAGATATACTGTAAGACAGTAAATGGAAACATGCAGACAAGCCTGCATGATCTTGAATTGGACAATTGTTTCTTAAGTGTGACAACAGAAACACAAGAAACAAAATAAAACTAGGTAAACTGAACTCCCATATATTTAAAACTTGTTTTGCATCCAAAAAAAAGTAAAGAAATTGATAACACATACCATGTAAAGGGAGAAAATATTGGGAAATTATATATCTGATAAGGATTTTGTATCCAGAGTATATTAAAAACTCTTAAAACTCGACGAGAAAAGGCAAATAACACAGCTTAAAATTGGCAAAAGATTTGAAAATATGGATCTCCAAAGAAGTTTTCCATACGGTCCAAGTGCACGAGAAAAGATAATCAACATCATTAGTCATGGAGAAATACAACTTATAAGTACTGTAAGATTTCAGCTCACATCCACAAAAATGGTTAATTAACATTTTTTAAGATTAACAAATGTTGACATGGATGTAGAGAAATTAGAACCATTCCACAATCTGGTAGAAATGTAAATTTGCTCATCCATTTTGAAAACAATTTGGAAGTGTGGTCTATATGACTATACATTTTCTCCCCCAACACTTCCAGCTCTTTCCCCTATTCCAAATAGTAGCATCATACTTAAGTAGCTAAAACAGAAAGTCTATGTAACCCATGGCTAATCAACAGAACTTTTACTAGAATATATAGCCTATTTTTTCAGGAAGCCTGCTATGATATCTATTTTCCCTGAACTGCCTGATCATCCCTATCTAATAAACCTTTCTATCAATGTATAACTTCTGCACTGCTGGAAATATTTGGAGAACTCCAAAACAACAACAAAATCCCAGAAAAAGACAGAGGCCCAGAAAGACACAGGAAACCCAGAAAACCCTGCACACTGCATTCACCTAGGGTACACCATCCTGATAAGATGGCTGAATTTTAAGAAAATCTATGTCTCATTACAAGCTGTTTATAAAATTAGGAAACAGATATCCCAGGGAACATATTAAAGAGTTAACATTTTAGAATATTAAAGTGCACAGCATACAATAAAGGAGTGCAGGATAAGCAAAGAAATTTGAAATGAAAGCCCATCTTCAAGAGATAAAAATCCAGAAAACATCTATGAAGAAGACAAGAATGTGGACATATGTAAAAAAGTCTTTAAAATAATGATCTTAAAAATTCCCAAGGAGAAGAAGGAAAAAAAAAGAGAAAGAGCTAAAGGGTATCAGGAAAACAATGAAAGAGCAATATATGATCCTAATAAGGAAAAAATTTTTAAAAATAAACTGAAGTGCACTACTTGAGTTAAAAAGTAAAATAACTGAAATGAATAATGCTCAGGAGGGTTTCAAGTGTAGACTGTACTTGACAGAGGAAAGAATCAGAGAACTTGAGGACAAACACCTGAAATGAGTCAGGCTGAGAACCAGAATGAAGAAGAAAAAAAAAAAGAGTTATAAAGGTGAAAAAAGCCCAAGACACCACTGGGAAATGATCAAGCATACAAATATATGGATTATAGGAATTTCAGAAGGCAAAGAAAGAGAGAAAGGGCAGAAGAAATATTAAAGGAAATATGACAAACTTAGCAAAAGTTGTCAATATGAAACTCTAAGAATCTCAGAGAACACTAAACATGATAAACATGAAGAATATTACACTCTATCATATATTGATCACATTATTGAATGCAAAGAACAAGTTGAGAGTTCTGAAAGCTGAAAGAGAAAAACAGTGTGTTATGTTCAAGGGAGTCCCAATTAGATGGAGTGCCCATTTCTCATAAGAAATCATGTAGGCAAAAAGGCAGTGGGTTGAAATACTGAACATGCTGAATTAAAACAACTTCTAACTAAGAATTTTACATCTGGTGAGACTTTATTTCAAAAATGAGGAGGAGATAAAGATATTCCCAGATAAACAAAAGCTCAGGGCATTCATTAGCACTACACCTGTCCTATAACAATGCTAAAGGGAGTTTTTCAGACTGAAAAGAAAAGAAACTAGAGAGTGGTACAAAGTGGCATAAAAAAATAAATCATGTTTTAAAGGTAACAATTAGGTAATTCTAAATGCCAGTGTTATGGGAATATAACCTTGGGTATGTAACTCCACTTCTTCCTACAAGGGCAAAAATGCAAATGCATAAAAAGCAACGATGAATCTATGGTTTGGAAATACAGTGTAGAAAGATTTAAGTGGTAACTAGTATAAAAATACAGGTGGAGGTATGGAAGGGTACAGGAAAAGCATATGGGTTTGCTATCGGTTAAGTTTTGATGTATCAAGTCAAATACAATTGTTATGTATTTATCACATTAAATTTTAACCCCTTGGTAACCACAAAATATAAAAATATAAAATATATACAGATAGAAAAGAGAAGTAACTCAATACAGTACAAAACAAATAATCATATAAATATGAATGTAGGCATTAACAGAGTATTGGGGGGAAAACATTTAAGTCATACAAAGGCTAATTATCAAAATGACAGTATATATCTCTATAATATCAGTATTGAGGTTAAATGTAAATGCATTAAACTCTCCAGTATAAAAACAGAGCTTGGCAGAATGGATAAAAAGCATCACACAACTATGTGCTGTCTTTGAAACTAGACTTAAATTCAAAGACACAATTAAGTTGCAAGTGAAAGGATGGAAAAAAATTACATAGCATGCAAGTAGTAACCAAAGGAGTGCAGGGATAGCTATACTAATATCAGATAAAATAGACTTTAAGTCACAGTTATGAGTGACAAAGATGGTTAATATATACTGATCAAGGGGACAATTCATCAAAAAGATATAACAATTTTTAATGATAATCTAAAGTAACTAGACCTAACAGACATATATAGAACACCATCCAAAAAAGCTGAATAAGCATTCTTCTTGATTTCACATGAATCATACTCCAGGATTGACCATGTGTTAGGTCACAAGAAGTGTCTCAGTAAATTCTAAATATTGAAAAGGTACAATGTATGTTCTCTGACCACAAAAGAATGAAGCTAAAAATCAGTAACAGAGAGAGAAATGAAAATCTTACAAATATGTGGAAATTAAACAACATACACTTAAACAATGAATGGGTTTAAAAGGAAATCACAACTGAACTTAGGAAATATTTTGTGGCAAATGAAAATGAGAATATAACATACCAAAACTTTTGTGATGCATCAAAGACAGTGCTGAGTGGGAAATTTATAGATCTAAATACTTACATTATGTAAAGAAGAAAGACTTCAAATAAGAGGGTTAACCTCAAAACTAGAAGAACTAGAAAAGAATAGCAAGCTAAGCCAAGGAAGCAGGAGGAAGGAAATAAAAATTAGAGAAAAGAAAAATGAAACAGAAAACAAAACAAAACAACAAATAAACAAAGACAATTGAGAATCAACCAAACGAAAATTTGGTTCTTTGAAAAGAAGAAAAATGAAAACCCATTAGACTGAAAAAGAAAAAAAAAAGAGGATAAAAATAATGAAAAGCAGAAATGAAAAGAGAGACATTATTACAAATCCATCTGAAATAAAATTAATACAAAGGAATACCATGAACAATGGTGCATCAAGAAATTAGATAACCTTGATGAAATGAAGAAACTCTTAGAAAATCAAAAACTGTCTACATTGAGTCAAGAAGTAATAGATGATGACAAACTAATTACTAGAAAAGTGATTGAAATCATAATCAAAAACCTCCCAAAAAAGAAAAGCCCAGAACCATTTGGCTTCCCAGGGGAATTCTCCCATACATTACAAGAAGACATTAACTCCATTTCTGCTCAAAATTTTCCAAATAATTGAAGAGGAAGGAACTCTCCCTAATTAATTCTAAAAGGCTATCACCTTCATACCAAAGCCAGATAAATATATCACAAGAAAAGGAAAGAATATTTCTTATGAATATAGATGCAAACCTCATCAACAAAATATTAGCAAAGAAAATCCAAAATATTAGCAATCCAATCCAATATTACCATATTGAAAGAATTATACACCACGGTCAAGTGGGTTTTATCCTTGGTATGCAAGATTGGTTCAACATCGGAAAAACAATATAATACCCAAGATTAACATAATGAAGGTAAAATAACACATGATCATTTCAATTAGTGCAGAAAAGGCATTTGACAAAATCCAGCCCCCAACTTGAAAAACACATTTGGAACACTAGGATTAGAAGGAAACTTTCTCTACAAGATAAAGGAAATGCAAGAAAAGCCCAAAGCTAATATACTACTTAATCATGAAAGAATCCAATCTCTCTCTCTAAGATCACAAACAAGACAAGGATTCCCAGTGTCACCAGTGTTATTCAAAATTGTAATGGAAGTCGTAACCAGAACAATTAGGCAAGAAAAAAGAAAAAAAATCATACAATTTGGAATAGAAAAAGTAAAATTTTCCATACTTGCAGGTGACATGATCCTATATGCAGAAAATCCTGAAAAATCCACAACAAACCTACTATTGCTAATAAATATATTCAGCAATGTGAGAGTACACAAGATTAAAACACCAAAAGCAATAGTGTTTCTATACACAAACAATAAACAATCATAAGAATAAACAAGGAAAATATTCCATTTACAATAGCAACTCAGGTAATCAAATATCTAGGAATAAATCTAGCCAAGGAAGTAAGAACTTTTATACAGAAAACTACAAAACATTGCTTAAAAAACAAACAAACACATAGGATACATAAATAAATAGATGGCATTCCATATTGATTGATTAGAACACTAAATATTGTTAAGATCTTGTATTAGTCAGCCAAAGGAGTGCTAATGTGAAATAACAAAAATGGGTTGGTCTTTATAAAGGGTATTTATTTTGGGTAGAAGTCCACAGATACCAGGCCATAAAGCATTAAGTTTCTTCTCTCACCAAAGTCCATTGCCACGTGTTAGAGCAAGACAGCTACCGACGTTTTCCAGGGTTCAGGCTTCTTGGGTTCCTCTCTTCCTGGGGCTGTGATTCTCTCCGGGCTGTTTCCTCCACAAGGTCAGCTGTAGACCATCAGGCAAACGGCTCGCTTCTCTTCACCTGGGGCCTTCTTTCCAACATCAAAACTGCTTCTCAAAAAGTGCTTCAACTCTGTTCTTGCCATGCCTTTTGTATTTGATTCCCCACCCACCAAGGGGTGGGGCTCAACGCCCTACTGACATGGCCCAGTCAATGCCCTAGTCATAACTTAATCACGCCCAGATTAACAGATCAGTTTACAAGCATGATCCAATTATATTTTTGGAATTCATAATTACATCAAATTGCCAGACGGCCACATTCCACCCTCTGAATTCCAAAAATACATTACAATATTCAAAAACACTTAAATCAGTAACAATTCAAGTACAAAAACATATCATAATCCATTTAAAGAAATACACTTTCTCTTCAGGCAAAATTCCGTCTACAGTAGATGTCTGAAACTTACAAAACCATTTAACTGCTTCCAATACACAAATGGAAAGACAAAGGATAAACATTTTCATTATCATAAGGAGAAATTGGTATGTTAAACATAAGTCATGGATCCTCTACAGTTCAGTGAACCTGCAGGGCATCCTCCATTTGATTTCAAGTCCGAGAGTCATTCTTAAGATGGTTTCTTCTCCTTGTGGCCACAAGGGAACCCACCCTTTCCACAGGCTTTCCCAGTGGCCATTTGGGTGTCGACCAAGCTCCAGACCTCACCCTCCAAGAGTGTGGGGTGATTGCGACACCTTACCCAATCTTTGGGTTATAATATTAGCCCCCCTAATATAATGAGGTGAAGACAACATTCCCCCTAACCTTTGGCATACAGGTTCAACCCTCTCAGAGCAATGGGTTGACCACCTAGCCTTCTCTAATCCATGGGGGACAGGTACACCCCTCTCAGAACTGTGGGGTGTTGACCTTGACTGACCTAAACTTTGAGGAATGTACTCCACCCTCCCTGCACCCTGGGGTGACAAAACTCTCCCAGAGATAAATTCAATTACTGCTTGATAATTAAAATGAATTGGAAAGAGAGAGCCAGAGGGAAAGATATTTGTAGAGTTTCTAGAAAGCAGCTTGTAGAACTAATTCAAGCAAAGGATGAGCCCTTAAAGAAGTCTAAAAACAAAAACAAAATTTTATCATTTGGTAAAAAATAAATACATATGAGTAAAACATATTGTGTCCTGCCCACATCTACATTTCAGTTTAATTGTGCACTAGTGAAATCATTTTACCCTCAATTTATCTCCTGCAGTTCTCATGGAATTTACAAATATGTACACATGGAAATGAATAAGACTAGTGGAAGCAGTAAAAGAATGCTAAAATATAGTGTAGAGGATACAATACTAAAATATCTAGGGAATCTGAACAGAAAGAATTTGCACATCAAAAGTGTTGGTTACCCTCGCAGATTTTGGGAAAATTCAAAGATATGAGCCAGACCACTGGGGAAAGCCACTGAGAATTTCCAGGTTTCTTCCTTTCTTCTGACGAAAAATGAAGTCAGAGTATTCACCTGCTTATCAGTAAAGAAGCTCCAGCCAAGACCCTCATTTCCTTCAGGGAGAAAAACAGTGTGGGTCTGGAGGAGAGATACCTAAAGAGATGTCAACTCACTCTGATCGAGGTGTTGGGGTCCTCAGCAAAAGCACAACTCAGATGGAAAGACTTTGAGTCACATAAAGAAGAGACAGAACAAGATCAGTTCCATAGCTTCACTAGTGGGTGTAAGTTCCCCATGGTCAGAAGATCTCAATCAATGGCAAACAAAATGAGACATTGTATGTGCAGCATCCCTGTCTTGTGTTTGTGTGCTGTGGTGGAGAAATCCTGCTCCTTCCCTGCGAGGGAAAGATATACCACCTGGGTGTAGCTGGATGTCAACAAACATGCTCACTAGAGTCACACTGCCTCCAGTGGATATGTACATATGCTCTGGACAAGAGGGAAAGGAATATACCAGAAATCCCCTTACTACTAGGGGATTGTGTTTTATCCTGCCAGGCTGATACACCTGGTCCGGCACACAAGATATATTTTTTGAGAAAGGTGGCAAGCTCACAAAATTGAAGCAAATTTACAAGACCCAGAGCAAAAATGGACAGCCAGTATTTGACCAACATTTGCCTGGCCCCAAAGTCTATTATTGTTCTGATACATCATGCTTTATCCCAATGTAGTAGGACTAAGTTTAGCAAATAAGAATTAGGGCAATTTTGGGAGATTTCTGATTAACAGTGTGAAGGGTAGATTTGATTCCAAGGAATATATTCCTCCAGGTAAATTTTTGAAATGTGAGTGACTTGATCAATGATGTATTCTAGTAAGACATTTCCAGCATTCCTTAAATACAAGTGGTCAGGCCTTAAACCAGTTGGACACTTTAGTGTGAAGGTTTTAAGAACAATAACAGTAATTTTTGTCTTTGGGTCATATACAGTCAAGAGTCAGTCTAACACTTCAAAGAGAATCCTTTCTAAAAATTTCTCTGTCAACAAGAATATCAATGAATATCAAGAATAACAATGAATATCACCTCATTTACTTTAATTCTGAATGTGCCATTTGAGACCATACCTTTGCAAAGGCAATTTTCACCTCTGCATTTCTCAGGGTATAGATGAGAGGGTTCAGCATGGGTGTAAACACAATATAAAACAGAGAGATTTCCTTCTTGTGTATTTCATTCTTAGTAGGCAGAACAGAGGTAAGATGCAGGGCACAAAAAACAAACCTACAACCATCATGTGAAAACTACAGGTTGAGAGAGCTTTGCATTGCCCTGCAGAGGTGTGTGTCCAAAGATGGTAGAGTATGAGTATGTAGAAAGCCAAAAGGACAAGAAAAACTATACCTGCTACCATCCCTGAATTGACAATAGCTAGGATATTAAACCTATAAATATCTTTACAGGCCAGTTTCAAAAGAGGCTTGACATCACACATGTAGTGATTGATCTGATTAGGGCCACAGAAAGGTAAACTGAGTACCATGAGCAGTAGAGCAATAGAGTGCCAAAAACCCACGCCCCAGGCCACGACAATCAGCATGTTACACCTCTGCCAGTTCATGGTGACCATGTAGTGCAGGGGCTGGACAATGGCAACATAGCAGTCAAAAGCCATGGAAAACAAGGTTAATATTTCTACACCTCCCAGAAAGTGAAAAGTGAAGAGCTGGGTCATACAGTTGTTATAAGAAATGCTTTTTTTCTTTGCTCCTAAGTCTCTGATTAGCCGGGGAACCACAGTGGAGGTGAAGAAAAGATCAGAGATGGATAGTTGGCAGAGAAAGTAGAACATTGGTTGTTGGATTAAATGACTGTAGGTGATGGTGACAAAGATGATGAAGTTCCCCATTAAGACTGTCAAGTAACAGAGCAGGAACAAGAAACAGAACAGTAGCTCTATCTGCCTATTCTTAAATAGCCCCGAGAAGATAAATTCAGTGACATTGATATGATTTTCCATGATGTTAAGGTGCATTCAGCAGCCACATAATCAACTTAATCAGTAATGATGCAGAACATAATACTAAATATTTAATAGGTTTGTTAACATTTGGATAGATTTATTAATTGAATGAAAATATACATCATAACAGATTGACAGGATTAAGCTTTTAATTCCCTTTAGATTAAAGTCATCATTATCATAAGACATAATTTTAAATGAGAGCATTATTTACTTCTGCAACTTTTATAATTATGTTTCATATATTTTTATCCCATGTCAACTCAATGTTTAAGGGCATACTCTTATACTCATTTTTCATATGGAATAATAGAAGCAGAAGAGTTTTCATTAATTGTATGAAGTCATTAAGATATTAAGTAGTAGAACAAAGATATGAACCTGTATCTGAAGCAAGATTCCATGCATTTCAAAGTTATACTACATTATTCACAAACAAATGGAATTCCATTGTTTTTTATTTTCCAGCTCTGTAAAAGAAAAGAGGTCTTTCTCTGTTTGTGCCACTAATTAGATAATTTAAGCAACTACCTACCATTCTCCATGCTACATAGAAATGATCTAAATCAAAACCTCACATTAACATTCCACATATGCACAATAACTAAATATTTATTCTTGAAATAAAAATAAAATCAAGGATCCTAATCATAACAGAAAAAATACTCTGAATTATTAGGTAAATTTAGCATGTTTGCATGAAGTTCATTCAGAACATGGAAATGCTGGAAATAGGGAACTAGAAGAAAATATTGTTGGGTATCTGAATATAGGAAATGTCTGTCATTACATAAAAGCTTCATCTTTCTCTTAATTATGTTAAATGCACATTTTACAGGCTTCTGTTAATATTTCAGGAACACGTTAGAAGATTCATTGTTTTTTTCTGTCCATTTTGAAGAAACTAAAGTGTTTAAAGCATGACCTGCTTATTTGATTTGAATGTCATGCTATTTCTGTTAAGAATCCTGGGCAATTCATTTCTGATTCTCTTTCTTCATCTGAAAATAGAACTGATGATGCTGGAAAAAGAAATGAAGTTGATATAAAATATATTAAGAGCTTATAATTCTAACTTAATTCAATGCAACAGAGCAGTTTTCCTTAAAATGTTTTGGAGAAGAATAAACTTTTATAAGGAAGTGATTATCAACATTTTTATCTGTTAATTTCTTTTATTTTTCATATAATATTGTTCTGCCACAGGTGACCTGTGGAAGGACTCAGGTTAAACACCTATTAAGTATGAGCAAAAAGCATAGGAGACAATTTAACAAATTACTTTCTAAAGTAATAATACCCAAACCTGTATTCTGTGTATGTGGAAGAATCTGATGAGTTAAAAGGGTCTTATGGATAACTTTTCATGAAAACTCTAGAACAAAACTTGAGAAAAACTAGAGAATTAAAACAATGGAAAGCCCAACTTTGGATTTAGAATATTTCCCTAATAAGGTGGAGCTTTAGCATCTCTTATTCAGATCTAGTCCTTCTGTACTTGTGACAATTGACCATCAGTTGGGCAAACACAGAGCCATGAAGTAAATGATCCTTCAAAGCAGTGCCCAGAGTTTCTACTAGGAATCCTTTGAAAAAGCTGCCTCATGCTGATACATGTCCCAGACCCATTCTCAAATCATTTCCCTTCTGGTTTAATAATCCTCAAATTTCCTGGTGCTCGTACAAATCCATTCTCTGTCTCTGTCTCTGACTCTGACTCTCATTCTCTCTCTCTCTCTCTCTCTCTCTCTCTCTCTCTCTCTCTCTCTCTCTCTCTCTCTCTCTCACACACACACACACACACACACACACACACACACACACACACACATAGATATGCATGCATATATAGACACACAGGGGTTTTGGAGAAAAGAATTTTCAGTGCCAGTTTTCAGGTATCTTATAGTTAAAGAGTTTCTTCCAAATGTTCCTCTTTCTTTACAACTTAAATCCCTGGAGAAAGATCCTGTGAGGAATTGGAGGAAATGAAATATCAACTGTATTTTGAAAGGTAGACAAAAACATTGAGGAAAGAACATTGAAGAAAGTACAAGATAGTGTAAATACCCATCAAGAACATTTTTACCTTTTTGTTTTTATTTTCTTTAACTAATTATCACCTCTATAATAATAAAAATACAACTTATGAAAGTGAAATTAATGAACATAATTATAAGATGGATTTAAAGTAAAAACCTTAGATACCACATATGGAAAAGTAAAATATTTAAAAGCTATATGCTCTTAGATTCTGACTGATACTACAATAATATTGTAGCTCTAGTATATAGGAAGCAAATTCACCACAATATGATTAGGTATACATTACTATTCCTGTTTTGAAAACCAGGAAAATAAAATCCAAGTCTACACAAATACTAAAGGAAAGGTCAATATCCAAACCATAACTGTATTAATACAAGACTCATATATTTTTTCACTATGCTGAAATTTCTTCTCACAAATACAAAAAAAACTTAAATATTTAATTTGCCCTCAATATGATCCAGATGTTCCTGAATGAACTTTCTTGAAATATACACAATATATAATATAAAATAATGCAAAAGAACTTAACTTTGAAAATTTTAAATTTACTAATAGTAAATTTTAAATATATAAAGCAATGTTTGGAACACTAATACACATCATACACACAATATACAATAGTCATTTATATTTATATACTAACCATAATGCTTTCTTCCTACAGAAGATTTTATATTTCAGTGACTTTTTAATGAAAGCAGCAAATTTATGTGGAGAGTCTCTGGTTGCTCCATGAATCTCCAAGCAATAGAACATTTTAGGGAAGCATTGCTGGAAATACCTTGAGTTAAAGGGCACAAAAATTACCAGAGGAAAAATTTCCCATGGGCATACTGCAGCATCCAATGCATTTGTAGTTATAACTTCAGAAATAAGGCCAACATTATTATAATAGTCATAGAGATGGATTTAAGGATTTTATTTCTGTCAGTTTCGTCTTCAGTGTTACCATATGAAAGATTCAAGATTGCTTTGATGTTACAACACTGATGAAATATTATGGATATTTCTTTTTCCATATTGCTTCTTTCCTAGAATAATGTCCTTAAAGACAGAAGCCTCTGATATTTAGGATATTTTATACTATATAACTATATACATAATACAATTGGATCAATATGCCAAATGAGAATCAGAAAAACATCATGGTACTCATTTCTTTCTGAATGCATATTTGAATAGTTTCTAATATTTCTAACATCCATTGGAAACTTTGAAGCCATGTATATATATGTGTATATATATATATATATTTTAACTAGTTATCATTTTGTGTAACTAGGTATCCATTATTAGGGTATGAATAGAATTAGTAAAATACCTCAGTGTATTATAAATTTTGTTTTCTTAATTTGGTTTTGTTTGGTTTTGCAATGAGTTTTCTTTGTTTGTTTGGGAGTGGTGGTTGGGGAATGTCAGTAGAACCCACTAAAGCAGATTTGTGTTCATCGTAGCCCTTAGTTCAGTGCAAAAAATTCTCATAGCATCATCCAAGGTCCCACTTCTCTTTCATTTCATTTTACAATATTTGTTTCTTGTTTTCATCACCAATATCTTCTCCTCCTCACCCTGTTTGGGCACCTGCTGTACTCTATTTAACAGATGTCAGGTTCAACTCTTATTACTACAGGTATTTCACATTCCTTGTGGCTTTCAGAGAGCTGTCCATATCTACTGAAAATAATCTCTTATTACATACTTTCATTTAATTATAGCACTTCCCTGTGTCCTCTGTTTTCTATAAAAATCTGACAGAGACCAATATCTAATAATAAAACCTACATATACATGAAGCAAATTTGTATAAAGTTAAATGATGAAACAGGTAAATGAACAGTGGAAGATTTAAAAACTATGTTATCAATTATTATTAAGTGTAGTATGCAGTAATTCAAT
>JAQZBX010067132.1:0-15977 GCA_029593785.1 Cabassous unicinctus
CTCTTTGGTTCTTGGTTACTTGGTTATAAAATAAAGAAATTAGACTAATGACCTCTGAAGTCTCTCAGTTAAAAAATAAAATCCTATGATAGCCCCATGTCATAGAGATCATTATAGAATGTATAAGGTGGTTTTATTTTTTAAAAAAACTACTCACATCAAAGTCATGGAGAAAGTACACAAGAAAATGCAGAATCAATGTCAGTGTCAGGCAGATGAGAGACAAAGTTGGCAAGGAACAGTGAAAAAAAAAGGAAAAAAAGCCTGGGCTGTGAGCACTAGAGTGAGGCAAGGTTTGAATATCTGAGGACCCACCGCTGAAACCTGGGTGAAAGGTGGACAGCTTGTGTTAACACTTCCAAGCCTCAGTTTCCTCATCTGTAAAAGGATGATTTTACTTCTTAGTGTTGTTCTGAGGATTGAACGAGATCCAGTATGTGAAGCACAAGGGCAGAGTCCCTGGCATATGGTCTCATTCCATAAATGTTCAGGGAGAACCTGAAAGTTAGATTTGAAGTAGGAATGAAATAAAATAAAAAAACTGGGAAGAGAGTTTGCGTTTGATGAGATGAACAACCTGGGCATTAGCCTGCTTCAGTGGTGGCGGTTAGCTTGAGGGGTGAGCCTCTGGGTTCTGAGGGAAGCAGAGGAGGGCATCTCACGGGGCTCAGATGTGGGCATGGGTCTTAGCACTCAAAGAAGCACTTGACTGAACGGAGAAAGAGGACAGAGCTTTCTCACCATGATGAGGAAGAGACTCACGGTCTCAGTAGTACTCTGAATTGACCAAGAGGCAGAGATGAGTCAAACAGAACACTCTAATCTGTTTTTAGGAAAAATAAGCAGGTCCCACATGCTTTTCTTCAACTTTAATTTTTTAATTTTAATTTTGATTTTTTTTTTTAATTTAAGAAGTTGTGAGTTAACAAAACAATCATGCATTCCATATAGGATTCACATACAATGCCCCATCATCCGCATACATTTTATCTCGCTGTAAATTTGAGAAACGAACTTGGACTGTGAAATCTAAGGAAGAACCCAAGATATCTTAATATGAAAATGAAACGATGATTTATCAATCTCGCCCCATTTTGCTGCTCATACAAATTTCTTCTCTTCTGCTGTCTCCTTACCTTTTCTCTTAGTATTTATAGAGGGGTCTCGGACATAGCCTTCCAATTACTGTTACTCAAGATAAATCTTAAAATCATCTAGACAACAATTAATGCAGTAAAGACAGAGAGAGAAAAAAAAACAATAAAGCAGAAATGCTTAAATATACTCCTATCTAGAAGTCACATAAAACTGCAATTTCCATCAAAATTTCCTAGTGGGTATTCTTGTTCTCTTTGTCATATTCCTTTGGGCCACATTAAGAAAAGGATTTTGAATTTTTCAGATAGCTTTCATCTTCTCACATTAAAGACATAGCTTTAAAGCCTCACAAAATTGACATCTGTCAGCATTCTACAAACTTCATTAGAGAACATGCCTCAATAAATATGTACATACCACAATAACCTGGATTAATGTAGTTTAGGCACTTTGTTTTTGTATTTAATGTAAAAAAAAAAAAGAACTTGAACCCATAGCATTATACAGCCAGGAAATGATCTAAAGATTTTTATTTTATTTTATTTTTAGGAAGAAATCATTTATTGGTTCATACTAAGACTAAAAATTATTCTTTGACTTCACTGTAGACTGGGAAAGTAATCATCTACAGTTTTTAAAAATACAAAGATTGATTCCAAAAGGAAAGTGATGAACAAGTAGAATGCTTTAACTCATGAAATCAGGTAAGCACCCAAATCCCCACTGGTGTGACTTTGCTAACCTGTAGAGAGAACAATATCCAACTGATCTTTTATAACCACTAACATAAGAAATTGCATCATAAGGCTTCCAATTCAATACAGTACTTTGGAGATAAAGAAACTAGGACTTTACTTAAAAATCATTTAATGTGTCCCACTGATATTTTTTACAAAATGTTTATATCAAAACAACTTGGTTTTATAAATAAATTTGGCTACTTTAATTGTGTTAAGAAAATTAACTCTAGAGAACAGCATTTCAAACCTAATGCATCCTGGACCCGGTGCTGGGCCTGGAAGGGATCCTGAGCTCTAGATTCAGAGTCAAAGCTCTCTGGGAGACAAAGATTGGTGACATCAGTCAACAAATCTATAATCAAGGAAAACAGTCTTAAATCCAATGCACACAATGTTATTCAGAAAGTAATCCACTGAGCATAGATATGGGGTTCCATATTCCGTTTTGAAATTCCTACCATGTAAAAGTATGGTTAGGCTAACATATCAACTTGACCAGGTAATTGTGCCCAGTTGTTTAGTCAAGGAAGCACTGGGCTAATTGTAATGCAAAGACATTTCCTAGACTTTAATCATCAGTGAGTTGATTGAATCTATGTCTGACTACATCTACATTCAACTGAGGAGATTGTCTTCAGCAACGGGTGATGGCTCATCCAATCAGTTGAAGACCTTAAAAGGAGAAGTGATTTTAGTAGTTAGAGAGAGAATTCCCATCTCCACTTCAGACAGCCAGCATCGCCTGGGAAACTCAATGAGGACCTCAGTCAGTGTTCCTGGCTTACATCTTGCCTTATGGAATTTGCACTCGTGCATCCCCATGGTAGCGTGAGACAATTTTTATAAAATCTCATACCGTCTACAGATATCTACTGTAGGTTCTGTTTCCCAAGAGAACCCTGACTAATATAGTAAATAAACATAGAACATCTCATCTCTGTCTCCCATGACGAATAAGAGCTACAAAGGCAACATTTTCTCTGTTCACAGTATCATTCTGTTCCCAAACTTTAAGATATTTCTTTTATGATCTCTAATAAATCACATTTGCAGATCTTACACAATTGAAAGAGGCTCTTGAGTAAGGTTCCTCATTTAAAAAAAAAAATCAGCTAGTATTCTCGATGGAAGCAAATCGACACCAACTCTCACTAAAAAAGAAGGGAAGAAATGCACTGGGAAAATAAAGGGTATCTCATAGTACCAGGAGGAAGGCTGGTTAAAAAGGGTCAGAAAAAGGGCAGTGGAAGCCATAGCCCAAGGCACCTCCAGGGCTGGCATCGCCACTCCACTTTGCAGGCACTTGGCACTGATGCTGCTGGGCCACAGCTTCTCCTGTAAATAATACCTCATCTGCCCTGCATCCCTGTGACATTCCTCGGGATTCAAGGATCTGGGCAAGAGCACCTGACTGGCTGGACCTCAGCTGTTAGTGGGTGGAGCGTGGGGTTTGGCCACTCAGTGAGAAGGTACCACAGTGGGGCACACTCTCAAACAGGAACATAGAAGGTGTGAGAGTTTGAAGTTTTTTTGTGACTCCAGGAAAAAATCATATTCTTAAACTTATCCATTCCTGTGGGTGTGGGACCATTTGATTGCATTAAGGGAACTTTTGATTAGATCACTTGATCAGATTGCTTCAGGGCCTTTGATTGGACTATGGCAGTGAGGTGTGACCCAGGGTGGGTCTCTGCCCTCTTGCTGGGGTCTTATATAAACTGAGAACTGGAAGCAGAAACACAGAGAAAGACAGCAGCCATTTTGACCCTGCCATGTGAGAGAGAGAGCTCCAGAGATCGGCCACCATCTTGCCTTGCCACATGGCAGGTCTCCAGGATCTGCCAGCAGCTGACCTTTGGAGAGAAAACACTCTGATGGTGCCTTCATTTGGACATTTCATGGTCTTGGAACTGTAATCTTTTACCCCAAGTAAATTTCCTTTATAAAATCCAACTCATTTTTGGTATATTGCATTCAAAGCCCTGTGGCAAACTGAAACAAGGGATGGTGACTTCCCCACCATTCGAGGAAAAACATTCCCTACTATTATTATTTTAAAAGTCATTTTCTTCAGTGCAAGCTTGAATCCTGGCTCTGCCACTTATTAACTAAGAGACACTGGGTGTTCTCATCTGCTAAAACAATGCAGAGACCATAAAATGGGTTGGCTTTTACAATAGGGATTTATTAACTTAAAAGTTTACAGTTCTGAGGCTGAGAAAAATGTCCAAATCAAGGCATCATCAGGCAATGCTTTTTCCCTGAAGACTGGTTTCCGGTGGTCCTTGACACATGGCCAGGCTTATGGCAGCATCTGCTGGTCTATCCTTTCTCTTCTGGGTTTCATCGCTTCAGCTTCTCACTTTTGTGGCTTTCTCTCCTCTCTCTGAATTGCATTCTGTTATAAAGGACTCCAGTAAGAGGATTAAGACCCACCCTGGGCCATGGGTTAACTGGAGTAACCTCATCAAAAGGTCCTACTTATAATAGGTCCACACCCACAGAGATGGATTAGCTTTAAGAACATGATTTTCTGGGGTCCATATATAGCTTCAAGCCATCACAATGGGCAACTTACTTTATTTTCCCCTGCCTCCATGGCGATGAAAATGGGATATACCTGTCAGGGTTGTTGCAGTGATAACATGAGTTAATATGTGTGACATGCTTAAAACACTGCCTGGAATGCAGGAAGTGCTGTATAAGTATTTTAAGAATAGATAGCAGAAAAAATGTTGAGAGCTGGATGAGCCAAAGGAAAGAAATAAAATTGCCATTCTTATGGATAACCATTGCCAACAACCCACAGTATACCTCTTCAGACCACCTTTGATGCATGTTCAGACTCTAGAAATGTCATTCATTCCACAGATACTTGGTGAGTTCTGACTTTGTTCCAGGCTCTACTTGCACCAGTACATAATGAAGAATTCTTACAGAGAACGCATATATGTTATTTCACAAAAAAATGAGATTGTATAGAACACACTACTCAATTACAATCCTTAGACCAGGGCTGATTTACAATTGTTGTTATGTGTCTCCAGTTACATAAGTGCACACGTAAGCAATAAGCATTTAGAAACTTTTATATCAGTCTGACTTCACCAAAATATCCAAATGTGCAATTGGTGGGCTGGTCTCCTTGAATAGGATATAGACCAGTTCCAAAATTGTTGATTCATCTCTGAGCCTCGTGTTGTGAGCCGCAAAACATTCATGCCCATTAAGACCACATACTGGACTGCAACGAACTGGGAACAAGACAGACAGACAAACATGTTCTCTTTGCCACCAATTGTTTGAGAAGCACTGGTATGAAATGTGGTCTTTGTAACCTGTTCTTTTGTGAAATGTTGTGGGCCTCATTCCATATCAATGACTATGTTTCTAAGATGTAATTTTTAATGTGTTTTTTTTTCCAGCTTTTAGATTTGCTGGAGAAGTGTCTCATGTTTAATTGACAACTGCAACTTTCCTGAGATTGTCTTGTCTTTTCCCATTTGAAGATTAAATTAATTTATGTGCAATGGCATTGAATTTCAGTAAAAGCAGATTTTTCTTGAACATTCTTCCCAGAGGGACTTCTTACCAAACTATTGAAAAGATCTCACTAAAAAATAGTTTCATTCATAATAAAATCCAAAAGCAGAAATCCCTGGCAATACTTCAGCAGGGCTTTAATTAATAGTACAGTGGCCTCTTCACTGAGATTTCACAAATCCCCAAAGTAATAAATGTTACTACAGCACAAGCAAGCTGTTTTCTTTTACTCTTTTTCACCAAGAATATGATTTTTTTTCTCACTTTACCTCCTCTGTGACTCAAAATCCCCAAGCAAAGTTGTGTTGAGATGCTGACTGTCGGAGATTGAATCGTGTGCCCCCCAAAGATATATGTTCACATGTAGGTGTGAACCCATTTGTAAATAGGACTTTTGAAGATGTTATTATTTAAAGTGTGTACAAACTGAATGAGGGGAATCCTTAATCCAATATGGCTGAAGTCCTTATAAGCAGTGGAAACTGGACACAGAAGGAGAAACCAGAGATGGAACACAAGGAGACAGATGACCATGCGATAGACAATTGCCGGAAAGCCATCACCAGAAGGCTACAGACTTTGGAGAAAGCATGGCTTTGATGATGCTTCAGTTTTGGACTGCTGGCCTCCAAAACTGTTGAACAGTAAATTCCTGCTCTTTAAGCCAACCTGGTGAGTGGTATTTGTCATAGCAGTCCTGGCATACTAAGACTGATGTTGGGAGACTGGCTAGCTTCACTCACTAGCTAAGTGACTTGCTCTCACCCGCCCATCCTGAAGCATATGCAAGTCAAGTTAGCGTTTCCCGCAAAGTACAAGCTATCACATCTTCTGAACCTTCAGCGCCATTCTGGAATGGAACATGTCTATGCACAAATGGAAAATGTGAAGAGAATTTCATGAGTCCACAGGAAAAGTATGCCATTCATTAGATGGGACACTTTATGATGCATCTGAAAAGACAAGAGATTTGGAGTCCTGTTGGGAGTATTATGGCAATTTGGTACCTCCCAAGCTACATCAACCAATGGAAGGATGACCCCTCTTTGGCACGCAAGCTGCTCCCCTTTCCTCTACATTCTGAATCAATTGTGGCATTTTTTTCCTACTCGATTTCAAAGTCATCTTCAACAGTGTGCCCTAGATAGTCCCGACCAACTGACCCAGGTGGGACAAAACCTATTTTCCATTTCTGGGTGGAAATGGCATCTATATTAGGTTTCCAAGAGTTGCGATCTGCTTCATCTGGCAGTTATAATAATAGCCCCTAAACCTTAAGTGTTGGAAAGTAAAGCTGTGAAGGATTTGCTATTCTTCACTTCAGGAGAGTAAATATGAACTCCAGAAATGACTGAGGCTGATATAAGTTTTTCTACCTTGTCATCATTCAACTCTGGAATATTTCAGTCTTATTTGGCATTCTTTCTTTATGTCTTCTCCAAAGATGACTGTAAGTCTAAATCTTAGATTCTTCAAGTATAGAGAAAACATCTATTTCAAAAAGATAACAACATCTAGACTATCTTTCCAAAAAACCAGAAACTTTCTCCCAGGGGAGTCCAAATCAGAATCATCCGGCAAGAGAATGGGTCAGAGGAAGATAATTATAAATACTGACCAGCCTAAATCAATATTAGGGTCCAATTATAGACCATGGAATAATAGACATACAGAGTCATTTTTTGCTGCATTCATATGCTAAGGTAAAAATAACTATTCCTATGACAAATAAGGAAAGAATAAGAATCTTTCAAGTATTCTTACCTACTTGTCACACACACACACACACACAAAAGAAATATGATTCCTCATTTTTTCCCTTAGTCCTGAGCACATGTACCAATTCACCTGCCACATTTCCTTTCATCAGATCTTTTGGTGGGGGGGAAACCTTATTTCAACATTTATTATCATGTTTCCAAGCAAACTAATCTATTTTGTACTTTGCTTTTCCCAAAGAGTGGAAATGTCCTTACAATGACTTATATTGGTAACAATATGTGGTGAATGGACCCTAATATCTGGTATATCCATTTCTAAATGCAATAAAAATGCCAACTCCAAAATTTAAGATGAATAAGCTTCCCAAATTATCTTCTTAAAAATAGATAAAGTCAGTAAGCTTTGTAAAAGTTAGAGGTTGTAGAGCAATTGATTCTTAATTGTTCCTATTCAAAAAACATTTATTGGTCACAATGTCTACATCAGCACTGTTAAAATTATCTGTGATGACGGAAATGTCCTTTATCTAAGAAGTCCAATATGTTAGCCACAGAATTTTATATTTGATTTAATTTTAATTGACTTAAATTTTAAATAGCCACAGGTGGCTAATGCCTATGAGATTGGACAGTGCAACTATAGAAGCCGTAGAGATATTTTGAAGGCACAAAGTTGAACAAGATTTGGCTTTTCTTTCAAAATGCCTACAATGTGGTGGGAGAAATAAAATGCAAGTATAACTTTAAATCAAAATCCCAATCAAATTTTTGTGGAACTTAATAAATAAAGTGTAAAATTTATATACGGAAGACAAAATGACCAAGAATAGGAAAGAAAATTTTGAAGAATAACAAGGTGAGGGGAGAGAAGGGGTGGGACTTGTCCTATCAGATATTAAGACTATAGAATTATAGTAATTAATAGTAAAAGAGTGGCATGGAGATAGATCAATAAGAGTACTAGGACAGAATGCAGAGCCCAAGACAGAGGCAAAATTGTAAATCAAAGAGAAAGGAAAGATTATTCATAAGTGGCATCTGGACAACTGGTTGTCCATATGGAAGAAATAAGTAAAATTAGATCCCAGCACACACTTTACACAAAAATAACTCCACAGATACTAAACTTCAACGTGAAAAATAAGATTTAATAAGAATACAGAGAAGAAAGTCTTTAAGATCTCAGTGTAAGGCAGGATTTTTTAGCAAGACAAAAATAGCAGAAGCTATGAAGGAGATTGATCACATTTTACTACATCAAAATTTAAAGTTTTATAGCCCCCCAGACACTCTAAACAAAGTTAAGACAAGCCACAGATGGAGAAAATATTTGCAATGTAAATGGCTAACAAAGGAGCAGAACCTGCAAACATACAAATAGAGTCCCCAACTCAATTTTAAAAACTACAAAAAACAAATAGAACAGGCAGAGGGTATAGAGGCAATTCAGAGAAGATGAAATCTGAATGAGTAATAAATATATAAAGTTTGTTCAACCTGACTAGGAATCAGGGTCATGTAAATTGGAACAATGAGATTAACTTTACACTCATATTGTTGGCTAACATTTTTGAGTCTAACAAGACCATATTGTTTATGTGCAATATCTAGATATTAAAAGTATTAAAGCATGCATGGGATGAATAATAACCTCATGATAGTTACACCTGGCCAAGAGAAGTCCAGTGCCTTTGGCAATCTCCTTCTGGCCTTCCTCTGTCTGCTCCTTGCCCCCAAGGTCAAGGACTAGTACCCACTGGAAGCCCACTCCCCCCACCATCACCACTGAACATGCTCTGGGAGCTGGAAGCTCAGGATTCCCTGCCCAGAAGACCCTGAGTCCACTTCCCAGACCTGTGTGAGCCTTTTTCCCAGGTCTACCTCCTAACAGCTGGGCTGGTGGTCGCCTCGGGGAGGAAGGAAAGGGAAGGGGCAGGGTCTAAGGGGGTACTAAAGAAGCTCCATCACTGCCTGGCATGTGTTAATTCTTTGTAACACTTTATCTGAAACAAATATGAAAAAATGACATTTGCTACTTTTGGAGGTGGGTACTTTTTAAATTGCCATCTTTATTGACAGCTGACATTTACATAGTAGATATCATATTTCAAGCACTCTTCTAAGTACTTAAGTAGAAAGACGGTTAAATAACCAACCCAGCGTCACCTGGCTGTAAACCTGACTCCAAAGCTCTTGATAACTACACTAGGCCGACCTTTCTGTATGCATGGATCACTACATTAAAAAAAAATTGTAACTAAAATTAAAATACCCTAACAACTACAATTCAAAGAAAAACAGTGAAATTGTAGAAGGTGCTTAGATATGTGAGGACCACAGGCAAAGACTAAGCTACTGTGGGAATGCAGTGGTGGTGGTTGGGAAAGACTTGGTGATAACCTCTGAACTAGGCTTTTCCTGGCAGCGAGCTAGGAAGGGTAGGAGGGTGCAATTCCCAGAAAGTTCAAGAAGGTTTGAGAATCTGTCAGTAGTTCTGTTTGGCTGTCACATGAAGGGACAATTTGGTGAGGGACATAGATTAAGACCTGGAAGGGAAGGATGAGGAATGAGGATTTAATTTGGAAAGCAAGGAAAGCCATTGAAAGTGGCACCTTCAGAGACGCGCTTTAGGAAGATTATCAGGAGGGCAGAGTGGAACAGAGGACAGTGTTTGGAGATGAGGAAACTGGGAAGAATTCAGAGCAATAGTCTAGCTGAGAGGCATCGAGGGCTCAAATAATGATGGGGAAAGTGCACCAGAAGAGGAAGGACATACTTGAAGGGGAATCAAAGAGGCATTCATTTATTCAACAAATACTTAATACCTTCTATACAAAAGGCACTGTTCTAGGTGTTGACAATATAGAAGTGAACAAGACACATGGAATTTCTTGCCCTCATGGAATTTATATTCTAGAGGGACATGGATAAGATAAATAAGATACATAAGTAAAAACAATGACAAACGAAAGAATAAAGATATATAGATATAACGGATCCTCATTATTTGCAGATTCTGTGTTTGTGAATTTGCCTACTCACTAAAATTTATATGTAACCCAGAAATCAATATTTATGGAGATTTCCCCAGTCATTTTTGGACATTGCATGCAGAGCGCCAAAAATTTGGATCACCTTGTGCACGTATTTTCAGCTGAGGTTGAACAAGCTCTGCCTTCTTGTATCCACTCCCATGCTGTAAACGAATGTTCTTTTTTTAAAAAACAGTTTTATTGAGATATATTTACATACCATACAATGCATCCAAAGCCTACAATCAATGGTTTTTAGTGTAGTCACAGTGTTGTGCATCATTACCACAAAAAATTTTAGAACAATTTCATTGCTAAAAAAACAAAAAAAAAAAATCCACATCCCTTAGCAATCACCTCTCAATCCCTCTATCCTTCCCCAGACCTGCATAACCACTAATCTAATTCCATCTTTATAAATTGATTTATATTTACAACAAATGTGCTTTTCATGGTCCGTCCATTTAATGCCACGTTTTTCACATTTTTGTGGGTGATTTCGCTGTTTAAAACAGCCCCCAACTGTAGTGCCAAAGTGCTGTCCAGTGTTCCTAAGCACAAGAAGGCCATAATGTGCCTTACAGAAAAAATGTGTGTTAGATAAGCTTTGTTCAGGCATGAGTTACAGTGAAGTTCAATGTTAATGAATCAGCTACATATATAATACACGGAAATACACATAAAACAAGGATATATATTGATTTCTTAATGAAAATTTTATGACCAGAGGCTTGCAAGAATCTAACCCTGTATTTTACCCGGGGAACAATGGTTCTGTACTCGGGAAGTTAGTGTTTGCGGCAACTATGGTGAACAATGAGAACAGACTGTTATCAGATGGTGACAAGTGCTTTGGAAACAAATAAAGCAGGGAAGGGAGCCAGGGAGGATATGCTCGGGGTGGGGGGTAGGGGGTGGAAATGGGGGAGTTGAATAATAAGGGGAGGCCTTACTGAGGTGACATTTGAGTAGAGACCCGAGGATACTGAGATTCTGAGTCTGAGCGACTGATTAGTGGCTCCGCCAAAAGGAAGGGCAGGGGGATAAGCTGGGATGATGGAGCACATATTGAGACTGGGATATATATAACAGGCAGTTAAAAGTATGGATTAAACTCTGGGCCATGAGACATATAGCCATAGAACTAGCTGATAATTAGGTGATAGGAAGATGTGTCTTGGTAGCTGAGATCAGTAAGAGAAAGGACAATAAAAAATATATGATTCAACAAGCCCCTACAATGTCAGCAACCCTAACATGTTTTATTCTACACATCTGTCATCCCGAGGACATCCCTACAAGGTCCCAACCATGCACCCTGCAAAAAAAAAAAAAAAAGAACAACAGTGATAATAGTTAATATTTATAAAGAGCATACTATGTGCCAGACACATCTCTGGCACTTTCTTCAGCTTGATTTATTCAATCCTCATGCCCATGGAGGTACGTATATTATTAGACTCATTTGACAGATGAGAAAACTGGGGCTCAGAGATGAAGCTGTCCAAGGTCATAAACTGGGAAGGGATGAAGCCAGCAGAAGCCTCCAACCTAGGCACTCTGGCTCCATAGACTTTGCTGTCAAAGGAGGAAAGTTGCGTCTGTGTTCTTCTGCCCTTTTGAAAAGCAAGCTAAGGGCAGAACTTGGGTGAATGTCTTCAATGGAAGGGGGAAAGAGCTGCAGACATTTTCAAACATGGTAGAAGGCTCTGGAGCCATGTTAGGGAGAGTGGGGCGCGGTGGTCAGCACAGCCAAACACTGCAGCTTAGAACTGGGCAATGACCTGAGCCCTGGGGAAGGATTAGACCCAGCAGCCCCAGGGCATAGCAGAGGTCCGGAGGGGCTTTCCACGCTCGCGACAGGACCCCACACATCACTTCTGGGGATGTTTGAGAGCGCAGGAAGAAGCGAAAAACCATGATTCAAGCCAACCCAGAAACTCCCTTTCCCAGGGATTTAAAGCTGGAAAGTAAGGAAATCTGTATCAACTGTGGCCTGAGCAAGTCGCTTCGCCTCTCTGGGCTTCCCAGGTGCCCTACTGACAAATTGGAGAATCGCTGCGATGTCTCCAAAACCTAAGCCCGCGTGGTTCTAGTTCTGCAATGGGTCGCGGGTACACGCTGAGCGCCAAGCCCTGGTCTAGAAGCCCGGCTGCCTGGGCCCCGGGGTGCGCAGAGGAGTTAGGCCTGGAGGTCCCTCCAGGCTGCCCTCGCGACCGCGGAGAGGTCAAGTCAGAGAAGCAGCACCGAGGGGAGCTGCCTGGCCCTAGAACTTTCTCCTTCTGGAGCCCGGTTCGGGGCCAGATGGCAGAGGAGACTGCTGGCAGGGACCGAATGGAGATGCGCGCCAGACCGGAGGCTGTGCCCGTCACTCGCCGTCCCGGGCACGGTCCCTGGCGCGCCGATGGGTGTCCCAGGCGGTCCAAGGCGGCCGAGCGCAGGAGGTGGCGCGCGGCCGGGGGCGCCCACGGAGGGGAGGGCGGGCTGAGGACGCCAGAGCCTGGCGGGGCCGCAGGCAGCGCGGCCCTGGGCAAGGCGCCAAGGACTGGGAGGTAGGTGGGGGCGGGAGAGGCGGGAGGAAAGAAGAGGCTGCGGAGCCCTCGGGTCACTGCGAGGCCCGGCGGCGCGCGGGAGCTGGCGCGTCCTCGGGAAGCTCCCTGCGGAGGGCGGGAGCGGCGGCTCTGAAAGTTGGAGGCCAGCGGAGGGCGCGAGCGGCCGCCGGCGCGGGGCCCGGACAGCACCATGCCCACCTTCGACGAGGCGCTGAGCAAGGCGGGCGAGTTCGGGCGCTTCCAGCGGCGCGTGTTCCTGCTGCTGTGCCTGACGGGCATCACCTTCGCCTTCCTCTTCGTCAGCGTGGTCTTCCTGGGCACCAGGCCCGAGCGCTTCTGGTGCCGCGGGCCGAGCGCCGCCGAGCTGGCCGAGCGCTGCGGCTGGAGCGCCGACGAGGAGTGGAACCGCACGGCGCCCCCCGAGCCCCGCGGCGACGGCCGCTGCCAGCGCTACCTCCTGGAGGCGGCCAACGCCAGCGCCGCGGCCCCGGGCGCCCTCGGCTGCGCAGACCCGCTCGCCGCCTTCCCCAACCGCTCGGCGCCGCTCGTGCCCTGCCGGGGCGGCTGGAGGTACGCCCAGTCCCACTCCACCATCATCACCGAGGTAAGGGGGCGCCGGCCCGGGGGCGCCTTGCGAGCCGGCAGGGGAGCGCGGGACCCCGCAGCCTCCCGCAGCCGCTCCAGGGTCGCTGGAGGGGAGGGACGCAATGCCTTCCCCGCCTTCGAGAACCTTCTTGGGGGACCCGAGTTGTGAGGAGTTGGCCCCTAAGGGAGGTCTCTGGACAAAGGGACCCGGTGGTTACCTTTGGGGACTGACAAGGTTAATCCAACACTTTGGAGTGCCGCGCGGTAAACGGCTGGGAAAAGCCTTCTTTTGTTGTTGTCTAACGCTAGTGAGTTAACCGGGAGACGCTTTGATGCCAGGTGTTAAGGGAAACTTTGATAAAATCCAAGTTTTAAGATGCTTTGCACGTACCTTCTCGGGAATCAACCAAAGCACCCGGTGTACGTTACCTTTGAGCAATAATTGGACATTACCGGGAGCCGCATTGTAGAGAACCGAAATCTCCCGGTGGCGGGGGCGGGGGTGGGTGGCGTTTAGCAGGTCCCGCTTGGCTTGTGGTCTCCAGAGGGCAAAGGAAATCAAGCTTTGAAGGCAGCGCAGCTTTTTGGTGGTTTTTTTTTCCCCAGTTGCCTAAATGACTATCCAAAATGCAAAGGGGACAAAGGTCGAGGCTTTCCTGGGAAACGATTTGGGGAAAACCGCTTTGGGACAAAGAGCAACATCTGAGAGAAGTTGGGAAAGCTGGGGTATTGAATAAGAGTTGTGATTCTTCCTGCTAATAAATTACTGGAAGGCAGCAGGAGGGGCTATAAGTCAGAGACTGCAAAGTGGACCCCGCCATTTACAGGTGGTGGCTGTTGGGAGGGTGGTGGTGGGAAATCCCCACATTTTGTTGGGTTATCTTTGGGTGGCCAGAGTATTTGGGGGTTAGACTCCCTTTGGTCACCCTTTGCTGAGATGGTCATTTGCACCTTTGTGAATTCCAACAACAGGATAGTGTCACATTAAAATAATCAATTCAGAAACCGCCTGGGATGAGCAGTTTTTAAAAACTTCTTGAATGTGTTCAGGTTAATTGGAGAGAAAAAAAAATTGTCTTTATTTTCCTTATTGCCGTAACAGTTTTTTCAGCACCTATTTGGATAATGGGGAAAACACTGGTTAGGAGTGGAAAGTGCTTTTCTACTACTGTGAACAGTGATCTCTGCTCTGGCGACTTCATCTTTCTGGAGTTAGGATTTTTTAGATCTTGAGTTTGTGTGCGCTTCTGTAGTGGCATCTGTGGGTGTGTCGGCCCGCTGTGAATGGTCCCATGTGAACTACTAGAGATGAAATCACATGGCAGCCCCACGAGCCAACGTGTATGTGCTTTAATTTCCACTTGATCTCCTTTAATGCTGGAGACTGCTTTATAAATGGTGGTGGGCTTGCTGTTAGGAATTTCACAGGCGAAATGGATAGAGCATGGGCTAGGTTAGCAAAGGAGCATTCTCGCTAGTGCTTCCTAGGGTTGTGTTTGTTAGCTGACTGTTTCTATTCCAGTTAGCAGCAGTGTTAGTGTATACTTCCCAGGCAAACCAAGACACCCTCCTTGGAGAAGAGATACCCGATGTTTGAAGACATTTAAACATCATATGAAGAATAAAATGAGCCTTACAATGCAAAATGAACACAGACTTGAGTGGGTTTTGCATGAATGAACATGTTTGGCAATGGTCAAAGGTCAATAGAGAATTTTGTGAATTAATGCACACATGCTTTAGAAGCACAGTATTCTGGAATTATTTCAAGGAGGGACACATAGTCTTTTCAAAGGGGGTGGGTACGGAAGGACAGTGTGGAGTGAGGGAAGGTCAGGAGACCTGAGTCTTGACTCTTTCTCCAATTAGCTGAATGGCTGAGGTGAATCACTTAACCTCTTTGGGTTTAGCTTTCTCATCTATAAAATCAGAGGTTGGATTAAGCCCTTTCCAATCTAATGTGATCAGAACAAGAATTAAAACTCATCAAAAGAAAAGTAAAACAGTGTTTGGAGTGCTTTGCTTAAGGCCACAGATAGGATTCGAAGTACATTGTAGAGATTTTTTTTTTTTTTAATCTCAATTTGCCTCTTTTGGTTTGTTTGTTTTTAATATTTGGATACTTAAGAGGAAAATTTCCTCCTATTCAAGAATAGATGTTTTAGCCATCCAAAACAGCCTATTTTCCCTCAGAGCTCTGGGTGGCTGATATTTGGCTGTTTTTGAGTTTGAATATGATCCAATTAGTTTTTGTTCTTTTGAATTCTATCAGAGTGATTAAAGCAACTGTAGTTATATCTTCAATTAACACCACGTACCCAGTGTATTTTTATAAACTTGAAATTTGGCATCAAGGAAAGGGGATGGATCCAGAGAGTTTAGAAGATGGAAGGAGGCATAAAGCTGTCCAGATTCCAGAGCGCCTCCATGTGATTATTTTATTTAATCTTCATGCCATTGTCGGGGAGGTATCATTTTCCTGGCTTTTAAGAGGAGGAACTGTCAGGGTTTCCCACAACTTTTTTTTTTCTTTTTTCTTTTATCTTCATTTTCCCACAGCTTTTATATAGCCGAGTTGGATTCAAATCCAGACATCTTCATTGTAAATTGGTCAGAACCCTTTCTTCCACATAGTTGTCTAAGTCAATTGAAAAAATCCTCAAAACATGATACCCAGGTTGCTCACATTTTATATCCTGCAGGAAA
>JAQZBX010067133.1:0-15990 GCA_029593785.1 Cabassous unicinctus
AGACCCTATTTACAATGGGTCCACACCCACAGGAATGGAATAACTTTAAGAACATTTTTTTTTTCTGGGATCCAAACAACTTCAAACCACCATGGTGAAGACGCTGGGGCTCAGAAGAAGGGAGGGCCTTGCGTGATTTCTCCCCACGAAGAGCAGTTGAGCTGGGATTGGAGCCCAGCTCTTGGGTCCAAGAGCTGGGGTTCATGGTGGACCTCTGAGAGGCAGGGCCGGAGCCTCAGAGGGGTGCTTTTAGGCTCAGAGGCTTTCTTCAGGCTCAGAGGTCTCCTGTCTGGAGGTGCCACACGAGGGAGGGGTTGCCTGGTCTCCCTCTGACCTGCACGCCCCCAACTGCTCCCTGCCCCAAACACACACGCATGGAGGGCTGCCATCGAGCAGGTGCCAGAGACCACGGTGACCTGAGGTCCCAATCTGTGACCTGAGCCTGTGGCCGGCATCCTCGCGAGTGTGACCCTGTGCCTCTTGGGGCAGCTGTGTCTGTGTCTCCTGGAGCCTCTCGCGGAGGCCTCTCTGGGGCTCTAGCGGCTGTGTGGGCGGGTGCCTCCCTTGGTGCAGGTCTGGTCCCTCCTGTGGCTGCGTGGGTCCCCCTGGGCTGTGGGTTTCTCACTCAGCATCTGGGTGTGACCGTTGTGTGTGCGCGCGTGTGTTTAGGGCACGGCACTTTTCTCTGGGTCAGAGGAGACTTGCCCTCTTGGGGGGATAAGCTGGGGTGGGGGTGGGGGTGCGGCCGCAGAGCTCATGCCTTGTCTCTAGCACATTCTTCTGGGCCCAGGAGCGTCGTTGTGGCAACCCGTGGCCGCCCTGTCAATGGAGCAGATGTGCCTGTGACTGCGTTGTCGAGGGGGCTCGATCTGTCTCCACACCCCCCACTCCGGCCCCTGAGCAGGCAGGCAGCTCTCAGGACAAGCCCCCTCTTGTCTCCAGCTCCTCTACTCCAGAAGCCCGTCTGAGCCCACCACCCGCACACAACCACCCCCAACCTGCCCCCCCCGGTCCCAGCCCAGGCTGAGAGCCTGGAGAGTCTGGGAACGGGCTCCCAGTCTTCATTCATTCTTATCCAGCAAATATTTGTTAACCCCCAACTGAGTGCTGGCCATTGCGGACCTGGTGGCAACAAAGACAGACAAGGTCCTGCTCCCGAGAAGCTTAATAAACATATTAATATGCCAGGCTCACCCTGCCACGGGGCTTGCCGGGTGCCAGGCACTCTGTGCTGCAATTTACACGTGTTCACTCATCTAATCGCGTGGTAATCCTACCACTATTCCCCTTTGTAAAATGGGGAAACACAGTTACTTGCTCTCAACATACAGCTGCTAAATTTAGTGGAGCCAGATCTGAATCCAGGCTGCCTAGCTCCGGAATCCATGCTTTTCACTATACTTATTGTACAGCCTCTGAAAAATGAGAAATACCATTTCAGATAGGGGTAAGTGGCACAAAGAAACAAAAATAGTGGGTGAAGGGCACCGAGAGCCAGGATGGTTGGCCTTTGAATTGTGCAAAGGCCCTGAGGCAGGATGGAACTTGGCATGTTGGGAGAACAGAAATAAGGCCACGTGGCCAGAGCCTAGTGTGGTGGGGGGGGCTCTGGGCTGTCACAGGTGAACGACCAAATCTCAGTGGCTTCCCACAGCAGACATCCATTTCTTGCCCACAGATATTCCTGACCAGTAGGCGGCAGCTCTCCTCCAAGTGGCTCTTCAGGGATCCAGGGCCCTTTCTTCTGTGGCCCCATGGCCCTCACCCCTTGGTGGCTGTGCTGAATCAGTGTAAGGGAAAGAGTGTGGAGGTTTCGATGGGCCAGGCCTGGAAGCGGAACCCATCACCACTCCTCCATGGTCCACAGCCATGTGTCCATTCCCACCTAAGGGAGATGGGAACATAACTGAGCAGTGTGTGTGCCCAGGAAGACGAGGACCCGGGGATTCGAGGAGCAAGCCAGGCCCAGCTGGTGGGGGTGCAGACAGAGGGAATGGTCAGATTTGGGTATATTTGGAAGTAGAAGCCATGGGACTTGCTGATGGATGTGGGGGAGAGGAAGAGAAGCCTCAAGGTCGACTCCACGGCCAGCCGAGGGAGGGAAGCTGAGGCCCTGAGGGTGTCTGTCCCTGCACATCATTGGTGGCAAAACCCTCTCCTATTTGGGACAGCAGATGGGAATGTCACCACACTAGTCTTGCGGTCAATTCTTTGCAAGTTATTCCCCTCCGTGTATCCACATCCTTTGCGATGTGACTTTACCACTCCTCCTGTCAAGAGGTAAATCTATTTCCCCATCCCTTGAATCTGGGCTGGCCTCATGACCTTGGCTCTGTAGAATGTGGCCAGAACTAATGCAGCGCCAGCTGTTAGCCCCAAGAAGCCTTGCAGCTTCTGCTTTCGGAATCTTTCCCTTGTGATGTCAATAAGCTTGAGCTAGCCTGCTGGAGGACGAGAGCATGTGGCAAGAGCCCAGTTATCCCAGACAAAGACATCCTAGACCAGCTGCTCGCTAGCTGACCCCAAAACCCATGAGATAGCTCTGCCGGGAGCAGCAGAGCCACCTAACTGACCAACAGCTGACCGCAGATGCTGAGACCAAAGAACTGTCCAACTAATCCATGGATTCATGAACAAGAATAAATGCCTATGATTTGAAAGCACTTTGGGGTGGTCTGTTACTCTGCAATAGCCGACTGATACAGTTCCCCAAGCTGGAAAGGAGCTCTGATCATGGAGGCAGGGACGTAGGTCCCAGTCACCTCTCTGCTTTCAGCTCAAAGGCCAGATCTGGAGCCGCTAAGGGAGTGTGTGGTTCTGATTCCAGTGGCTCAGGAGAATAAGATTGCACGGGAGTAGTTCCAGATATCATCTTTCCTGCATCAGCACGGAAAGTCTCCTCAGAGAAGAGGCTGTTAGAACTGACCTGGAGTTTGTCAGGTGGAGAAAAAAAAGATGAGCATTCCTGGCAAAGGAAACAAAAAAGTTGTAAGATGTCCAGGAGAGTGCAGGGAACCACAGGTGTTTCAGTGCAGAAAACAAACAAGGTGTGATGATGAGAGAGAGGGCATGGAACCTGCTAGGACCTTGTCTGGCACATAGTAGTCACTTCATAAATGGAACTGTTACTGCTGTGCAGAAGGGACAGGGTCAAGGCTGCCAGCATGGCAGGTACCAGGTCGTGAAGGGTTAAGTAGCACGGACTTTAGCTATAGGACACTGGGGAGCTATGGATGGTGGTAAGCAGGGTGTGGCTTGGTCTGGCTGGAGCTTGGAGGCTGGCTTGAACGAGTGGAGGCAGGGAGGCCTGGGAGGAGGCTGTGGCATTCTTCCAGGTGAGATCTGAAGGTGGCTGGAGGTAGAACAGTGATGATGGTGGGGTGGGGTAGTGGGGGAATTCACGGGATGTCATGGGAGGGAGCATCAGAGCTTGGTGGCCTGTTGGTTGTGCCCTGGAAGGTAGAGGCGGAGTTGAGGATCATGCTCTGGTGTCTGGCTTGGGCAGCCTGTGGGGTCCACACCCGAATCCTTTCTCACTGTTTCCTTTAGGCCTCCGTTGAAGGAGGCAGAAGGCTCAGGGCCAAGTGCTGTGGGCTGAGGGGGGACAGTCCAGATGACACAGCCTTTGTTCCCTCACTTCCTGGCCATGGGACCTTGAAGAGGGGTGGTGCCTTGATCGGAGGGGGCACGGGGCAGGGAGAATCATCCAAATGACTTTGCTGCCCCCGTGGTGCCTTGCGTTGGTGAAAGGCCTTCCCGGGAGGCAGGGAGGCTGGGCCTTCCCTCTGCCAGACTTGCTATGTGGCCCCCAGTTTCTCCATCTCTCAGACAAGGGGTCTGGTCCCAGCAGACGCTGTGTGATGGTGACTCAAAGGCCGAGTTCTGCCTGCAGTCGTGCTTTGCTCCGTGCTCACGGTGTTTGTCAACATACTGAAAAAATGGGAGCGTTTACTTAAAAATCCAGATATTTGGCCTTTCTTTAAAAATCAGAGAATTAGGCCCCAACAAGCCTCACAGCCCCACGTGCCAAAGATGGCCTTACCTGCCTGGCCCCCAGGCACCTGAGTTTTCACTATCACAGTCCTGGGCTTTCTGGTTCTTTGATTTGGCCTCTTCAGACTTTGGCCTTTTTAATGTTAGTTTTGTTGAAATGTCGCTTTAGGAGTCAACCATAAGAGGAAGAACATCTTTGTGCAACACAGAACCAAGCATTTATTACTGTAAGTCGTGTTGAAGAATCCCGTCATTATGGGGAGAATAATAACAATGGTGGTGGTCATGATAATAGTGATTATAATTAATAATAATAAGCATTATTCCATTGCTTTGCAACTCAGAGGTGCCCTACAGTCACTCCTGGGAGGTTGCTCCCAACAGCCCTGCCAGGTAGGTCTTCTCATTCTAGCTTTACACAACAGAGAAACAGAGGCCCAGAACACAGCTGAGCGGTGTAGGGTGTAGAGTTATCCATCCACCCACATCCACCCACCTACCCACTCAACCACACACTCACCCATCCACTTACCTATCCAGCTACCCATCATCCATCCATCCATCCATCCATCCTCCCATCCATCCATCCATCCATCCATTCAATTGTTCCTTTATATACCCACCCATCCATAAACCCAAGGAAACAAGAAGAAAACAACAGAACAAAGAAAGAAACCAAGCAACCATCCAGCCACTTTTATTTGCCCATGCCATGAACCAGGCCCAGTGCTGAAGTTGGGGAGTCAGACATGGCCTTGATCCTGAGGGGCTCCCGATACATGGTGACCCATGGGGCTGTGGTCTCAGAGGTAACAGAATTTCACCAATGGCTGTGGGGGCAGAGTTCAGAAGTGCCATCTCCTGGGGGGCTTAACACAATCACAAGGGTCCCTGCTGCCTGTCTCACACCACAAGCCCTCACCCACAAGCACAGACATCTTAGAGACACCCTGGGGGCTAGCAGGTGGACAGGCACACAGCCCTGTGCAGAGAGGCACACGGGCACCCAGGTACACACAGGAGCACAGGAAAACACACACAGACAGGTAGACACACGAGCCCGCCACATGTACTCGATGGCACAGGCACCCGACTACCACTGAGAATCCCCAGGTCACAGGTACACACACATGTACACGGAAATGCCAACAGACACGCATGAGAACACCCACAGCTTCCCACCCCCCAGAGGAGAACTTTCCAGGCTGAAAGGCACAGGATGTGCTGGACCCGAAGCAGAAGGGGTGTGGTCTCCAGGCCTCACCCCGCCCCCACACCGGTCCCCCTGGTAAGTGGACATCGGACACCGAGTCTCGACAGGCCCCTCACCCCACATCCGAGGACTGCACTTGCCCTCCTGAGACACACAGGCACTGGCAGGGGTCCCGCTGAGGAGGGAAGCTCTCTGAGCTGGCCTCTGCCGGTGACAAGGACTGGGTCCCTGTCGGTGGCCACACGAGGCTGAGGGAGCGGGCCCTCCTGCCAGGGTCTCCTAAAAAGGTCACCCCTCAGAAACCCTGCACAAAATGCCCGAGCTCTACAGGCAGAGCTCAGGGATGCGATTTCTTTCCCAGCCAGGGATGCCGCAATCCCAGGCATCTGAGGACTGCTTTCGCACACTTGGCAAATCTGAACTCGAGACCCCAGCTGTGTGAGACTCATAGAAGGGGTCCCCACGGGCCCTGACCCCCACAACACCCAGGCCTTACCCCTCCTTATCCCAAAGCGAGGACCAGAATTAAGAAGCAGCACAGGCTGTGGAATGAATCAGCGCAGACTTGATATAAATAAAATATTCATATAAAAATAGTCTCTTACAAAATATTCTCTTATCCAGTGGCTCACGTTCCAAAAGATGGAAACGCTGGGAGTTCTATTATTATCCTTCCTCTCTCTCTCTCTCTATTCCAAACTGGATTTTTCCTAATGGTGAGTCTGAACTGGGAAGGGCTAAAGGATGAGTAAAAACATTTTCCAGAAAAGGTCTCTGAATCTGGACTGGCTTAAATTTCTGGATAAGTAGCAGCAAACGGCAAAACAAAAATATAAATGCATGTGTGTGTGTGTATATATATGTATGTATAAAGGATGTCTGCTTTGGAGCTTAAACATCTAGTGCTGCAAGAGGTACCTGCAAAATCAACTAGTAGAAACATCTGCATAAAGAACGATTATGTACAGTTCCGCGTGGCTCCTTGTCCTAGCGACAAAATTAATCCCACAAGGAAAGCAAGCAGTCCACTTTGATTGCAGAAAACGGATCCCGACGAGGTGGAGGAATTCTTTTTAATTAAATAAATTAATATTATTTTTATCAGAATAAATTGTTAAATATTGCTATGATGAGGCCCAAGGGTCCCGAGTGGCTGCTCGAGCCGGAGGAGGGGCCTGGGAAGTTTCTGGGGACGGGTGGAGCAGCATTGGGTGTGGAATAGAATAGTCGAGGGCTCTGGAGAGGTTCTTCCCAAAGGTGCCTGGGAGAACCCAGAAGTGCCCTCTACAGCAGATAAGACAAGCTCAGTGTTTCTGTAGCTCCCTGTGAAGGTCTTGCAAAGTGACCTGCCCCGGTAAATCCAGCCTGCGGGCTGTCCGGTCCTCCCTGCAGTTTAACTTGCAGCCGGAGGTCACGGCCAACCTGGAGCAGTATGGGGTGTGGCCTTGGGGTCACTTGCACGTGTACACCTCGGTACGCTCGCTGCACGTGTTGCATTTGACGTAGCAGCACCAGTGGAACTTGCAGTTGCACTGCCAGACACGGGCGTACTGGTGGGTGTTGTAGCCACGGCCGCAGCACATAAGGTCACAGCCACTGGCCTGGGGCGCCGTCTTGTTGCAGGCACGGCCCTGCGTGCCCACGCTGCCCGTCACCGGGTCCTCCTCACAGTAGTTGGGCGACTTCTCGATGTACACCAGGTCTGTGTCCATGGGCTTGCGGTATGACAGTGGCTTCTTAATCTTCAGGAAGGTGGGCCGCTTGTTGCGGCTGGCGCGCACCGGTTCCACGTGCACCGCCTCATTGTACTTGTCCTTGAGCACGTAGCCCAACTCCCGAAACTGCGGCAGCGTGGTCCAGCAGGTCTTGGTGGTGCACGAGCCTGACACGCCGTGGCACTTGCATTCCAGCTTCATGTTCTCCTCCAGGATCTGCAGGGGCGTGCAGAGAAAGGCACAACACAAATCACTGCACGCCAAGGTCAAGTGCAGTCCCCCAGCCTGGCCCACCCACGACCCTGCCTTGTCAGCGATCTGCTTTACTTTTTTCTTTGTGCTGCAGGAATCTCAAGACCTGGATTCGAATCCCTCCCCTCTCCTGCCTGTCCTCCTTGCCTCTCCAACGCCGATGTGTTCCTTAGACTGGGGGGCTTAGGTCAGTCCAGGCCAGGCTACAGATTTGTCCTCTTTGGCCTGCACAGGTTTTAAAACAATTTTGAACCAATATATTAAAAACCAGGAGAGTTCACTTTAAAATACAGACTTCCAGGTTTTCTTGGCAAACAGAAGGGACATCTGGCAATACGGGGATGTGTATTCAAAATATTCTGTAGCTGATACAGCTGACACTGACCTATGGGACTAGAAGCTGGCCACAAAAGCCTGCCATGTTCTGGCTCATCACTATCCCTGCCGACATTGCTACACGGCAACAACATCTGGAGCTGCATCGGCCTAGGCTTCCTTCACAAACTGGCACCCTCCCATTTGCCACAGTCCCCACCACTCCCTATTGCCCCTCCCTCGAGCTGTGCTCTTTTAAGAGTTCGGTGGCTTTGATCAATTATGATACCCACCAGGCCCCTGTGGGCATCTGAGTTTGGGAACCCTGGCTCCAATGGAACCTTCCCTGGCAGCTCTCCCTGACTCGCCAGCCTGGGTAATGCGCTCTGCTCCCTCCTCTGAGTTCCCAACACCCCTTGGGCTTCCATCTTCATAGCACAAGAGACAGCATTATGCAGTGGTGAAAAAGCCCCTCTGAGCTGTACTTCCCCCACGCGTAGAATGATGATAATATTAGTACTTATTATCTTCATACAATGAAATACTACACAGCAATAAAAAAAGAATGAACTAATACACACAAGAAGAATGGATCTCTAAGATGTAATGTTGAGTGAAAGAAGCTGGACACAAAAAAGAATAGGATGTATGATTCCATTTACATGGAAGTTCAAGAACAGGCAAAACTGATGTACAGAAGTCAGAATAGGTTACCCTCATGGGGGGTTCCAACTGGGAGGGGACAAAGGGGGCCAGTTGGGGACTGGAAATGTTGGCTATTTTGATCTGGGTGCTTGTTAGTCTTTAAAATTTCTGCACTTGCCTGAAAGCTATACTCCAGAAATTAAAATATAATAATATTACTGAGCTCATAGGGCTTTTGCAAGAGGAGTAAGTAGCAAAATGATGAGTGCAGTGCCTGGCATACAGCAATGAGCTATTATTACAATCTCCCGCATGAGAAAGAGATCCCCAGAGGGCACGGACCACGCCTGTCTTGGGTTCCACACTGACCCCAGTGCCTTAGGACGTGCCTGGTCCCTAGCAACTAAAACCTCCATGGAACGAGTAGAGAGCAGACCTGTGAGAACCTGAAGAAGTCATTTTGTTTCCAGAACCTCACCTTGCCTTTCATCACTTTGAAGACAAGGATGATTACACCTGCCTTGGACGGAGGATTAGAGCGCATGTGTGTATGGACACCTACCAGAGCCCCTCGTCCATAGTAGGTGCTCAGCAATTGGCACCTACAGGTACTTTTATTCATTAATAGAATATTTGGACAAAAATTCTAGCCTGACTCTTTATCTTAAAAAACAAACAAGCGGACAAAACTCACTCTTATCCCTCCAAACCTCTTCCGGCCTTTTCCTCATGACATCTAGTGGAGGGGTCAAGGGCACAAGCTCTTGGGCCCAAACTATTCTGGCACCAGGGCCAGTTTCACGGGCGTGCGACCAGCGCAGTCTCCCGGGGAGACCTCTGCCCGCCGTCTAATGCTCTGCAGTCTCCGTTTTGAAATTCTTAGTAATTTCATCTTTGAATGTGGGTTTTGTGTGTCACGCTCAATGGGACAATGGAGCACACCCTGGGGACTTGTCAGCACACCTGTGGTTCCACCTCCTGTCACCTCCCCGGGGAGGGTTCTCAGCTGCCCCCTCCCCAGGCTTTCTGTCCTGGGCACTCTGGACTCCCTGCCCTCCCCTCTGCCCGCGTGCTGGGGTGACAGTGGGGTCGTGTCAGTGGTGGAGAGGCCTGCATTCCACTGCTGTCCTCCACCCCCAGCGAGGGGCCTGGGCCCCGGCGGGGGGCAGTCAGGGTTGGACCTGCCCTGGGCTGGCAGCACCAACCGGCTTTTGGCATGTCCAGGGCTTTGGCATGGAAGTTGCAATCCTGGGAGGTCACCCGTGTGCGGTGGGTTGGGGTGGTGGGCCCACGGGAAGGGGAGACTGACTTCCCTGACCCAGGTGGGGGCTCCCATTTTCATTCTGCACAGGGCCCCACAAATTATGTCATCAGCCCTGCTGCCACTCACCAGCCCAGGGACCCTTGGTGACTTCTGAGCGTCTCTGTGCTTCGGTTTCCACACCCAAGAACTGGGTTTGACCATGGTACCAAGCCTATTCTGGACGTTTTCTATAAATGGGATCATATCTCCCTGGCCTTTTGTGACCGTCTTCTTTCACTTCACATGCTTTCAAGGTTCATCCATGTTGTAGCATGCGTCAGAACTTAGTTCCTTTTTAATTGCCAAGTAATGTACCACTGCATGGATACACCACATTTTGTTTGCTCATTTTTCATTTGATGGACAGTTGGGTTATTTCCACTCTTGGGCTATTATGAATAATGCTGCTATGAACATTGGTGTACAAGTTTTTGTGTGGATGTATGTTTTCATTTCTCTTGGGTAAATATCTAGGAGTGAAACTGCTAAGTCATATGATAACTCTATGTTTAGGATTAAAAAAAAACATTTATTTTGAAATACTTTCAAACTTACAGTACAGATGCAAACTAACACAAGCCCCATACAGAGGACTCCAACATATCCCTATCCCCTGATACCCAGATCCACCAACATTAGCATTTTGCCAGTTTTGCTGTATCATTTTATGTCTATTTATCTATCATCTATCTATCCATCCAACTATCAATCCATCTATCAGTCCAGTCTCTGAACACTTGTCTGTAGGTTGTACACATTATACTACTTGAACACTTTACACTGCCATGTACATTTCCTAAAAACAAGGATATTCACATATGTAGCTACCTTAAGCATAGTTATCAACTTCAAAAAATTTAACACTGATATACAGTCTATATTCCAATTTTTGCATATGTCCCAATGTCCTTTTGAGTCTTTTCTCCTCCCTTATTAGATCCTGTCCAGGATCACGAATTGCATTTAATTGTCGTCTCTTTAGTTGCTCTTTTATGCTTAATTTTGAGAAACTGCAAAACCGTTTTCCAGAACAGTAACACCATCTTCCATTCCCACCAGCAGTGTACGAGCGTTCCATTTTTGCTGCATCCTTGTCAACACTGATTATTATCTATTTGGTTCTAGTCATTTTAGTGGGTATGAAGTGGTATCTAATCATGGTTTTTATTTGTACTTCCCTGATGACCAAAGATGTTGAACATCTTTTCATATGTTTATTGGCCATTTGTACCCATTGAGTTTTTATAAATCATGAGATGTAGCTTACGTGCAGAAAAAGCACGCTGAACTTATATCTTCATTTAAAACAGTAATGGTAAAGCAATACCCATGTAACCATCACTTATATTGAGGAACAGAGCATTGCCAGCCCTGGACAATTCCCCAACCACAAGCCGTCACCTCCCACCCCAGGGATAGCCACTGGCTTGCTTATTTGTGATTCTCATTCCCTTCCTTTTTATTATACTTTCTCCATCTGTATGTGTCCCTAGACAATATATTCCAGTTTTGCCTGCCTTTGAACTTTACACAAATGAAATCAGGCTACGGATAGCTTTCACAACTTGCTTCTTGCCCTCCATGTGGCATGTGTAAGGTATTTCCTTGTCAGGGTGGTATGCCACCACCCTATTGTATTTCACTGAGTGCCCAGGCCACAATTTATGTATCCATTCTACCATGGCTGGACATCTCAATTGTCTGCAGCTTGCAACTATTACAAACGTTGCTGCTAGGAACATTCTTGAACAAGTCTGTGCACACAAATATATGATTCTCTAGGGTCTATCCCTTGGGAGTGAAATTTCTGAGCCACAGGATACGTGCATCTTAAACTTCATTAGATACTGAAAAATGGGTTTCCAACGTGTCTGTACCATCATGAGTCCCCATCAGCCGTGCACTAGGGCCCCAATTGCTCCACAAGCTCGCGGACACTTAGTATTGCCTGACTCGGCTTTGCACGTCCCCCGGGAATCTCTGTGTTGCAGCCCCTGACTGAAGTAAAATCTCAATCACCCAGGCCCCAGGGCCTCAGAAAGGCCCGCATTACCCTGCCCCCAACACACCCTTTCACGCCTCTGAGCCTTTGCTTCCCTGGCCCACACCCCCCAAAGGAGAAAGGAGGGCTGGACATTTTGGGAAATATTTCCCCATTGACCACGAAAAGGGAATATCTGTGTTATTTTGAGGACACACCATTTGAAGGGGCTGCTTATCAGCAATCAGCTGAACGCATGTGGGCCTCTTGCAGAAAGCAGACTATTGGTTTCCAGGGGTTGGATGGAGGTAGAGTATGAGGAGAGGCTGCTAATGAGTATGGCGTTTCTTTGGGAAGTGATGAAAATGTTCTCAAACTGATTTTGGTGGTGAATATACTAAAAACACTGACTTGTCTGTTTTAAGTGGGAGAATTACATGGCAGGCAAATGACATCTCTAAGAAATTGTTCATCAAAAAAGGCCACGGGAAGACCCTGGAAGGTTTTAGTGAGCACGTCATGTGAATGCTCGTGTTTATTTGCAAGTCTGTGACACCAGATGTCATTGCTGCCATCCGCGGTGGACAGTGAGTCCCTGGAGCTGCAGGCCAGGCTCCTGGGTCTCGGGTTGGGGTGCAGTCCACCACTCCTGATGTGCACGGAGGGCATGAGGCCACGGCAGGATCCGTGCAGGCCCCTGATCAGATGGCATTCTCCCAGCTAACCCTGCAAGCTCTGCATTTTGAGAGCCTCAGCGATTGCATTATGTACGCATCAAGCTGGGACATCATCGCAGCTGCCCTGGCCAGGGCTGGTCACTCTGATGGGTGGGCATCCAGACAGACACCCAGCCCCCCCCCTCCACCTCCCCAAGGCAGGGCCTTGATCAAAGGGATACCTGCAGGGAAAATGCTTGAAGGCCAACGTGGACTTCTTTGTTCCTGAAGCCAGGGTGGCGCTCAGCTTCGGAGTTGCCCAAGGAGACTTAGGGGAGTGAAGTCTGGAATCCGTGATTCAGAGTCAGCTGCTCCAAGGGTTTGCCAGCACTCAGAAGACACGACCCCCTGTACCTTCCTGGTGCCTGGGCCAAGCAGGTGCTCAGGAAATGCCCAAAGGTAAATTCACCAACAGGGTGCAAATTATTCCACCACCCATTACCCCCTAGGCCTGGCCAGCCACCAATCAGAATTTTCAGGGCTGTGTTCCCACAGGACTGAAGGCATGGCGTGGCCCAGGGAGGTGGCTGGGAGCCAGGTGCCTCTGCTTCTCACATCCAGCTCCTAGCTCCAGCTAGAGGGCCCCAGCTCACCTCCTCTGACTGTCAACCCCCGGACTGTCAATGCAGGACTCTGAACCTGCCTTTACAGGAAGCCCAGGAGACTCCCTGGATACATTTATTGGCCACCTACTATGTGTTGGCCCTGTGCCAGGATGGGTTACTACAGCAGAGGACAAGGCAGATGAAGTGGCTGCTCTTATAAAGTGTACATTCTATGGGAGGCGGGGAGGGGCGACAGATAATCGATGGCACTCATTTCAAAGTGAAACGGGGAAACTACAACAGATGGAGGGCTGGCTAGCTGAGACGGAATGGCCAGAGCCTGTTCTGTCTGAGAAGGTGACATTTGAGCAGAGAGCAGAACCCCAAGAGGAAGTCAGCAGGTGGCTGTTGGGGCAGCATAGATTTATTCCCCAGTTTAATTTCCATCTGAGCATGCCGGGCCAAGGACAGCTGTGCAAAGGGCCTGAGGCGCTTGCAGAACAGGACTAAGGCCAGTGAGGCTGGAGTGTGGTGAGGAGGTGTACAGTTCCAGGTGCTGAGATGGGGGAGGTGGGGGGCAGTCAGATCCTATAAGGCTCCCCATGGATCTCGGTAAGGAGGTAGGAAATTTTTTAAAATAAAATTCATATTTCAGAACAGTTTTTGATTTACAGAAAATTTACAAAGATAGTACAGAGAGTTCCCATATACCCAGCAGCCAGTTTGCCCTAGTATTCACATCTGACATTCGTATGGTAAATGTGTTTACTAATTAGAGTTCATTCTTGATCCAGATTTCCTTAGATTTAATCTGGTGTCCTCTTTCTGTTCCTGGGTCCCCTCTAGGACACCACATTACATCTTCTCAGGCCTCCTTAGGATGGGAGATGGGGTTTTATTGTAGGTGGAGAGGGAAGCCTCTGGAAGGTTCTCATAGTCCAGGGGCAGGGACAGATTTACGTTTTTAAAAGTTCACAGAAAAGAAGCTGTGTGTGCACTGGCTAAAAGGGGAAATTTTAGGTTGTATATGTCACTAGAAGAAAAACAAAAACAGGCTTGTAAAACACAAACAGTGAACCCTAATGTAAACTGAAGACTATAGTTAATAGTACAATTATATGGGGAGGGGTATATGGAAACTCTGTATTTTCTGCATGATTTTTCTGTAAACTTACAGCTTTTCTCATTAGAAAATTTATTTTTAAAAAAGCTGTGTGTAGGCGCTGTCTCTGGAGTTGAGGTTTGGCTGCCTCTGCTACTGATTGGCTGGGTGCCCTCTCAGGGCCTCAGTTTCCCCATTTTGAACACTAGGGTTTGAACGAGATGATTGGATTTCTTGGGCTTCTGCTACCTCTCTGAGAATCTTGGCCTTGTATCCATACTGCTCTTGACCCTAAAGAGGTCTTCAGAGCCCTCGCGGCCTTTGACTTTGATGACACGCCCGGACAGGTGGGCATTTTCATGCCATTTGGCAGATGAGGAAACTGAGGCTCAGAGAAAGGAACTTATCTGAGATCACAGAGTGTACTGGGCCTCTTGAGCCTGCCTCATCGGACTCCCTCTACCGTTCCCTCTTCTGTTCCATGCCCTGGGAAGCTAACCTGCAGGACTGTACCAAGTTTACTTGCTGCAGGACTCTGAGCAATGCACTTGTTGACTGGTGGGGTTGAGAGCATGCAGGGGTGTAACTGTTTTAATGCCCTTTGCCATTTCCAGTGGGTTTAGCCAGTGGAGGGAACAGGTGGGGAATAAGAGATGGGGAGGAAAGTCTAGACAGAACCGTTATTCCCCCTGCTCCTGCTTAGGAGGTCCTCCTGTTTAGCCTTCTCTGGACTCTAGCAGCCACAGCCTCTCCAGACCTTTAGAGATAAGGAGTAACAGTTCCCCACTGTCACCAGCCCCCGGTGCTGCACCTTTCCTTTGCAGTTCCTTTAACTTTACCCTCCACTTAATTTGCAATTACTCTTTCATAGCAACGTTATTGCAATATAACTCACAAGTCATACAAATCACCCATTTAAAATGTACAATCCAATGGCTTGAGGTGTATTCACAGATATTTGCAACTGTCACATCAATCACGTCTCGAATAGTTTTGTCATTCCAAAAAGAAAACCGGTGAGCAGGCACTTCGGGTTCCTCCTTCTCCCAGCCCTAGAAACCACTAATCTACTTTCTGTCTTTGTATCTTTACTTATTCTCGATACTTGGGACGAATGGAGTCATATAATATCAGGCAATATGAGGCCTTTGGGTCTGGCCGCTTTCACTGTTTTCCAGGTTCATCCATGTTGTAGCAGGTGTCACTCCTTTTTATGGCTGAATAATATTCCATTGGATGGTTATATCATAGGTTACTCATCCATTCATCAGTTGATGAACAGAAGTCCCTCTTTTAGGCTCTCCTTTATTCCTCAGTTTTGAGGGTGTTAGTTGTACTTGGCTGGGACGCCAGTGAATACGCACGGCTCCTATGCGGTGGTGCCAAGAAGAGTGCCCAGTCCCCTTTGACTCCAAGGTCAGAGCTCTTTCCACCTGGTCCCATGGCCCCTTGGGCACGTCCATCCCTTTCCTGTGGCTGAGCTCTGCACCTGCTGTTTCCTTACCTGGAAAGCCAAACTTTTATCACCCCTGCAGATGCTTGACCCACCAATTCCACACTGAATGTTTATCCTACAGGAGGCTCATACATGAGTGAAATGACAAAGAGATTCACAGAGGCGTTATCTGTGATAGAAGGCCAAAAGAATTCGGATATCCATCCACGGGGACTGGCTATATATAATATGGCCCAACTCTAAAGGGGATGGCCAGCTGCTATTAGAAAGAATGATGGGAGCAGATGTAGCTCAAGTGGTTGAATGCCTGCTTCCCACGTACAAGGTCCCAGGTTTGAATCCCGGTACCTCCTAAAAACAAAACAAACGACCAAATGAAAAAACCAACTCTCACTGGGGAGCAGATGTAGCTCAGGGGTTGAGAGCCTACTTCTCACGTACGAGGTCCTGGGTTTGATCCCCGGTACCTCCTAAAAAGAGAATAAGACAGCTCTGTACTTACCAATGAGGGCAGAGTTGTAAACTACACGGTTAAGACAACAAAGCAAGGGATGCAGGGCACGCTCTTGTCTGCAAAAGAAAGGGAACAAACCTGCCCGTGTGTGTTCAAAGAGGACCAAACATCTCTGGAAGAGTACACGAGGAACTGGGGTGAGTGGCTTGCCTCTGCGGAGGGCGCCCTGGTGCCAGGGGACCAGGTGGACAGGAACCCCACTTGTTATGGGATTGTCTTTTGTACCTTTTGAATACTGTA
>JAQZBX010067134.1:0-15990 GCA_029593785.1 Cabassous unicinctus
GTGTAGAGGTAGAGGTAGGTGTAGACGTAGATGTAGATATAGAGCTTGCTATATTTCTCTGAAGAACCCTAATAAATTAGTCTTTTAACTTCCTCAGGCCTTAACTCTCTATAAAACAATGGGATTCTGTTAGAAGAGCTGTAACTACAACACATCATATTGTTTTTTTTTAAGACATAGAGTAAATAAAATAACACATATACAGAGCATATACACAAAACCTGGCAAGTGGTAAGTACTCAATAGATGTTAGTACATCTTGCTTTTAAGTCCCTTCCACTTCTAGAAGTTCTATGATAAACTTTCATTTCCTCCCAGGTTTCACTAAGTGAAAATACACCAACTATTAAGAGTTGCCTCCTTCAGTGGCAGAATTGCTATTGATTTTTATTGTCTAAATTTCCTACAACTTGCATGTATTAAATAATGTATGAAAAAATAATTGATTGAACACAAGAAACCATGAAGAAGACAGGATACAAACCTGAAGAAGGTATTTGGAAGACATATATCTGACAAAGAATTGGAAACATATATTGTCATACATAAATAGATGGAGATACAGGTAGATTACATAAATAAATTAAATAGATTAGACAGATAAGAAAAACACAAACATCTCAAAAGAAAAATGGGCAAAAGTTTTGAACAGGCACTTCATAGAAAAAGCTAACCTAAGAGTCAATAAACATATAATCATCCTCATTAGTACTCAGGAAAATTCAAATTAGTCCAAAATAGATATAGTATTTTATTGCCAAAAAGTTTTAAATCTGACAGTAGAAAGTGTTGGGAAGAATATGGAACAGCTAGAATACTTTTATAGCGTACTCATGGGACTATAAACTGGTTCAATACTATTGGGAACATTGGCATTTTCTAGTAAATTTGAACATGTTCATATTCTATGAGCCAGCAAGTTCACTTATATTTCTTTATCAGCCAATGTAAATAATCCAAGTGATAGCAAATAACACCCAAACTTCAGTGGCTTAATACAATAAAGGTTTATTTCTTGCTCATATCACATACTGATATGTGTCAGTGTGGTAAGAGTTTTGCTCTTCACAGTTAATCTAGTAGCTCTGCTGAATTCTGAGCTCTAACATCCTCCCCTGGATAACCTTCAACCATCAGGAGATGAGGGAAGAGAATGAATAAGGAGTTGTAGACTTTATGGGTATACCTGGAAGTGGCATACATCACTTCCTTCAAAATTCTGTTAGCCTAAACTCTGTCACATGATCTCACCTTACTGTAGGGGATGCTGAGTTCTGTGGTATTGGTTTGTGGAGAGAAGGGAAAAAAGAACATGTTATTCATGAGCACTGGCAGCCTCTGTCACAGTTACTCCTCTTGGTCATCAAATATTTTGGTCCATTCTTACCACATATAGAATACATCACCCTCTACTCAAGGAAGACTAACCCCTCAAACTCAAGGTCTAGAATATCTGGATTATGTTCAGTCTTCTCTAGGCACCTATGAACTTAAAAGACAAGCAAATTTTCCCTAAGCCCCCATATACAATCATGCAACAAGGACAAGACAAGCATAAAAAATCACTCCCATCTATAAAGGGGAAGCAATGGAGACACCCAACATTCATTGGCCAATAGCAATTATGAAGAACCATGGGCAGACACTGGGTAGACCCCTTATCCCAGGGTAGGGCATGTTCCTTGACCAGGTCCTGATATTACTGGGAGGAACCTCCTGGTCCAATGCTGTCCTATCTCTACACTCCAGAAGATATTCTGTGTTCATCATCCTCTTTGGCCTCATATGAAATGGCTATGCCCAACTAGGAGGAGGCAAAATTTTTACAAGCCACTTCCTGCTGAGTAAGCTTAGAAACCCAAAAGTTGTTTTACAGTTGAAACATCAATATCAATGCTTGTTTCTTTGGCAAAGAAACTCCCTCAAAACATTTGTAGGCTTATGATCTATTTGCTTCTATTCAATTTTATGTGTCAATGACCATACTCAAATTTCTTTCCTAGATAAAATTCTCAAATGTGCTTTATTCCTCCACAGTGCCCCTCTCTGTTAAACTAATGGTCGACTACATGATGATACTGGGACAATAAGTTTGGGTGGATGATCACCCTTAGTCTGATTTTTGCCACAAGCTTGAGTGACTTAATTAAACTGAAAAATTGTACTAGACTTTTGTCATGTAAAGCCTTAAAGAAAATGGACCTCTTAATTTATAAATTAAGTAGTAATAATTAAGTAGTAATTAGTAATTAAGTCAGTAAGTAGTAATTAAGTAGTAATTTCAAGTAGTTGAAATTTCCATCCTTCAGTACCCCAAACTTCTGAACTGTCTTTTCCCTTTCCATTTTCTTATACCTCTTTCTTATAAGACCTTGACAAAGACAGCTATTTGTAGTCAGTACACTACACACATGCTGTTTTCCAACTTTTTCCTCTTGAACTGAAAGCTCAGTAGGTGGGTGATCTGCCTCGCAGGTTACCACTGACAACAGTCTTACCAGAAATCTGTCCATAGCATAACACGGCTCTCTGTCCTTTTAGCAACCTTGCCATGTTTCAGCTGACTGCTGAGCTATATCTCAGTATGGGAGCACATTAGTACTCAAAGTACTCATTTCTGTATTAATTAGTTTGGGCAATGTTAGCTGTTTCATATAACACCCAAATCTCAGTAACTTAACCTAAAACAAAGTTTGTTTTGTTTGATGTTTGTTTCCCTCATTAATGTGTTCATGTCACAGTCTGATGTGGGTTGGCATGGAAGTCAGAAAAAAGCAGATAAGTGCTCTATAATCATTTAGGATGAAGATTCCTTATATCTAGTGGTTCAGCCATCCCTTAGAGACTTGGATTCCACTAGATCCTCTGCCCTGGCTAGGGGATAAGAAAAAAGGAAGAGCACAGAGAAACTCACAGGCAGTTTCTAGGAATAAGCCAGGAAATGGCACACACTACTTTTGTTCGCTCTGCCTTGACCTGAAGGCAGTCACATGACTCATCTAACTGCAGAGAACCCTGGGAAATACAGTACTGGGTATGGCTAGAAATGAAAATAACATCCATATGAGTGAGCACGGGCTATCTGTAGCATAAGACCTTGGAGAAGCTTTGGCACATTTGTCTATTGTAGCAAAAAACAACCCGAATGTGTAATTAACAGTAGAATGGAAACACACATACATACATAGACTATGATTCCATACACTTAAGATAAAAAAACATGTAAAACTAAATAAAATATTACTATGGTTAATAACATTTAACTATACAAATGTGGTAAACTGTAAAGAAGTGGAAGGATTTGGGGGACTTATATTGCTGGCACATCCATTCCCTGCTGTGCTGATTGCGCCACACCCTTCTGCCCATCCCTTGGGGTATTCATTTACAAACACTGTGCAGGCACCTCGGGTGTCTAAGGTCCTGGGTTCTTTATTGTACATGCCCGAATGAAAATGCCCTGCAGCCATTAGCGAGAGCCAGCCCTTTGCCAAAAGGAAAGCCTCTAATGGGAACATCTCCTCACAGTTAAACAAACCATCAGGTTAGACAAGCAAAACAAATTGTTCCAGACATTCATTTCCAGACAACTGTGCGTTCCAACAAATACTGGAGGAGTGTTCACAGTAAAGCACAAACAAAACAGTTACACCTTTGACTTTTATGTATGTCAAAAATATTGACTTTTATTTATGTACTCAAATAAAACTGCCCAAGGTAGATGGTGCCAGAGCCAAGAATGTCCAAGGATAGAATACGATATGTGGGGAGCCATCTCAAAAGATACTAATGCATTTATGACAGCCACAAAAATAAGAGAGAGAAATTATAGAAGTAATGAGTTTACTAAATATTATTATTCTATACAGTCATGCATAGATCTTTTCCACAGGCAGGAAATATACTTATTTCCTCTATAGCTAAAGTAATGCTTTCTTTTCATCTTGCTTTTTCCTTCCAGTATTTGAATCTATAGTTTTTATTTAGAACATTCCTTATTTACTTTCAATTTACATCATTTTCTTGCTCCAACTATTCTTTTATTTTTAATTATTATTTTATAAAAATGAAATTTATTATTAAATTTGGAACAGCTGATAGCTCATCACTGATAGATTTTCTATTCAATTTTTAAGGAAGTAATAGTATAATTTTCTTATATTATGGAATAAATGGTGTTACCAGAATTTGCATACACACCATTTTTAGCTATACTGGAATTAATATGCCCCTCTCCTAAACTTCTGCAGCATTTTATTTGTATCCATCTCTCTTCCAAGATTTTAAACTTTTTAACAGATCCTTATATTACTTGTTTAGCACAGTCCTCTGCACAGAGTAAAAGTCTCATAATTATTTGTGGAATAAGTGAATTTTGCATGAACGCACTTTCTCTCTCTTTCTTTCTTTCACACACACACACACACACACACACACTGCACTGCTTAGTGGCTGATGACTGACTTAGACTTTAAGGTTTCCTATTTTCCTGTGTGACTGCAGATGCAGTCAGACTTACCATCTTTTCATGACAGATATGAGGACACCCAGGTCTCCTTACTTATATTATTCAAAATTTATTAATGATTATCACCATGTGATATTTTAGGGGACTATTTTACAAATTATATATAAAGATTTAAAAGTGAACATTGTCATAGTTTAGTCAAGTCAAACTGAGTTTTATGGAGTTAGTATGGAAAGGTCAGAGAGATTATAAAATTTGCATAGTTTTCCATACTGCCCTCAAGACTGGCAGGGGGGAGGTTGTCCCAAGAATACCAGGTTACTGACAGCATCTGTAAGACTTACTCAAGAGAGAGGGGCCTGCGGCCAAGTCAGAAAGGATAAGGCAAAAAGCTTGAAAGCACATAGGACTCCTTCTTATCAACTGTGTGACTTTGGGGAAGTCTGAGTCTCTGTGACTCAGCTGTAAACGGGTGATTGTGGTGAAGATTAAACTCGTTTAAATGTTTCAGATGCTTTACAGTGGCTCACACCTGGTAAGTACTAGATACGTGTAAGCCACTGTTGCTAATATCATCATCATCATTATTAGCCAGCCCAGGCAGAGCCAGACAGGAGCGCAGAGACCAAGTGGTTGGCTGAATACCCAAGGGTCCTAAATGGAGTTAAAACTGGTAACTAGAAAGGACACAGGATGACACAGCGGAAGAGAGTGACTGGACAGGATTTTAGCATAAGGGAGGTCCCAGTAGCCTCCAGCTGCTTTTTCCTTGTGATTTGATACCTTCTTATTGGGCTAGGAGCACTGCCTCAAATGTCCATCAATTTGTAGGACATTGTCATTCAAATTGACTTGTATTTTATCACTATTGTTGTTGTAAAGCTTTCTAATACATAAATGAATTCACTTTTTGTTGATGCATCTCTGTTAACCAAACCAACCTCTCCTTGCAATATCTGGATAATTACAGTTTACAGAGTAACTAATTTTGCTTATTTTGTTTCTTAGAGACCACTGTTTTTAAGAGGAAATTGTATCAGTATCTCCTGTTTAAAATTCTTAATAATAGTGAGAATATTTGCATTTTCTTTAAGAGAACAATTGCGAAGGAAATTGTTTAAAATGTGCACATAATTCATTAAAGGGGAAATCCAGAGGATGATTTTTTGCTTGACATGGCTAGGATGTGTGCGAAAGGAAGAACTTTTTATAGGGTGAAGTTCTGAAAAGTTACCCAACATGAAAATATCATATTAACTCAGAAGAAATAAGGAAAAAAGGCATATTTTGGAATAGTAAATCTTCTTAAATGTACTCATTTTCTAGAAACATGATAATAATCTGATATAATCATGATGCAAATAATTGAAAAAATTTAATATAAAAGAGCTGAAGTTATTTTATCCACAGAGAAGTTTAGCAACTTCTTCTTTTATGAAAAATTAGACAGCTGAAGTGCACTGATATATTCAAGTCAAAATAATCAAACTCCCAATATCATATGGCAGTAGAGCTGTAACTTTTCTTGAAGACTAATTTGTATAACTTCAGATATGATGTCAACTTCCAATACAATGTGTTTCTATTTACACAGGTCATAAAATTTGCTTAATCAAAGGAAAAAATAGAGAGAAGCTTCTCTGCCAGAAAATCTACCACTGGGACTTTCCTTATCGTTGTCCCATGTAAGTTTGTGATTTAAAAGACAAGAAGCATCTAGACATTGAGTTCCAATGTCACATCTGTAGTATACAGTGAAAGACGTGTTGACACAGAGCAGAGTTAGCAGTGTGTTGGTTCCACATACTCGGTATGTGAATGCAGCTACTGATATTTAACTCTTCAAGTTTCAATTTTACACTATCCTCGGTCTGTAAAGTGAGGCTTTTACCTAGCTGACAGGGTTATGTATTTTGAGAATTAAATGGGATAATCAGGTAAAACTATTAACAACACACTAACCCATAGGAGAAAAGCATGCTCGGCTATCACTGTCATTATGGTAATTATCGTTTCAGCAGTGGTGATCTTTGTGGCAGTAGTAAAAGGTGGTTAAGAACATGGGCTTAGGAGAGAAAAAAGGAGGGTGTAAGGCCTGTAAATATGAAATCTTTCTTTTCCTGGCCAGCATCCCTGGGAAATAAAATGAGATTCTTTTTTTCTGTGTAAAAATTTATTAAAGTATACCATTCATACATGAACATACATAAACAATAATTATAGCATAAAAGTTGTGAACTTACAAAATGAACATGCATAAGATCATGCAGGGCTCCCATTCCTCATCCCACCACCAACACCCTGCATTGTTGTGAAACATTTGTAACAAATTATGAAAGAGCATCATCAAAGTATTACTACGAACTATAGTCCATATCTTACATTTGATGTATTTTTCCCCCAACCCACCTGATTATTTTTTTGTTCATAAATCATACCATATATCTAAAATGTACAAGCAATGGCATTTGGTATAATCACAGAGTTGTGCATTCATCACTTCAATCAATATTAGAGTATTTTCATTACTCCAAAAAAGAAAAGAAAAAAAAAAGAAACCACGATCATACCTATATGTTAGCTCTACTAATTGCAAATCCTATGATGTGCTTTCACCATTTTTTTGTCATTTCCAAATGTTCACAAACAATTTTTTCCAATTCTGCACAGATTAAACCTGAGCTTTTCATTCTCTAATCACATTCTCTGGTGACTTATATTCTAGCTATTAACTCCATGAGTTTGCTCAGTATATTTAGTTCATAATAGTGAGATCATACAATAATTGTCCTTTTGTCCTTGGCTTGCTTCACTCAACATTATGTCCTCTAAGTTCATCCATGTTGTCATATACTTTACGACTTCATTTCTTCTTACAGCTGCATGATATTCCATCATGTGTTTATACCACAATTTGTTTATCTATTTATCGGCTGATGGACAGACACATGGGTTGTTTCCATCTTTGGCAATCATGAATAACGCCGCTATGAACATCAGTGTGCAGATGTCTGTTCATGTCACTTCTCTCAGTTCTTCTGGGTATATACCTAGTAGTGGTATTGCCAGGTCACATGGTAAATCTATATCTAACTTCCTTAGGAACTGCCAAACAGAATTCCACAGTGGCTGTACCATTCCACATTCCCACCAGCAGCAAATAACTGTTCCTATCTCTCCACATCCTCTCCAACACTTGCAGTTTTCTGTTTGTTTGTTTTTTCAACAAATCAGTTTTATTGATACATATTAATAAAGCATAAATCCATCCAAAGTTTACAATCTATGATATTCAGTGTAATCACATATTTGTGCATTCATCACTCCAATCATTCCCAGAGCACTTTCATTATTCCAATAATAATAATAAACAAAACACAAATGAACCAACAAAACTCACCACCTCTCAATCTCTCTTTGCCTCGCCTGCCGTACATAGCTGCTATTCTTTTTCCTTCTCTCTAGTATATTTGTATTTATATTTTGCAAAAACAGTCTTATATATGCAATATCCCCCATATTGTGTTTGCATGAGGTTTTACTATCTTATACAGTCTCGTGATACAGTTTTTAGCTTTCCTTCTAGTAATATACATGACCTTAGGCTTTCCCTTTCAACCACTGTCATACCCATTTAATATCTCTGCTAGTTACAAACACCATGATATGCTTTAATCATATGTTTTTTTACCTTTCAGGCTGCAGCACTCCTTTTAGTATCTCTTGTAATTTGGGTTGTTTGGTAACATATTCTATCAGTTTTTGTTTGTCTAAAGACGTTGAACTTAAACGCTTATTTTTGAAGGACAGTTTTGCCAGATTCAGAATTCTTGGCTGGCAGTTTTTCTCTTTCAGTACCTTAAATATGTCATATCACTTTCTTCTTGCCTCTATGGTTTTTGATTAGAGGTTGACACAATCTTATCGAATTTCCCTTGTATGTGATGCTTTGCTTTTCTCTTGTTGCTTTCAGAGTCCTCTCTTTATTGCTGATACTTGTCATTCTGAATAGTAGGTGTCTCAGGGTAGGTGTATTCAGATTTATTCTGTTTGGGGTGCTTTGTCCTTCTTGGATATTGATATTTATGTGCTTCATAAGGATTGGGAAGTTTTTGGTAATTATCTCCTCAAATATTCTTTCTGCCGCTTTTCCATTCTCTTCTCCTTCTGGGACACCAAATAATGCGAATGTTTGTGCATTTCACATTGTCATTCAATTTCCTGAAACTCTGTTCCATTTTTTCCATTTTCTTCTCTTTCTGTTCTCCTGTCTTTTCCAGTTCAGATATTCTGTCTTTAAAATCACTAATTTTGTCTTTGAGCAATTTAAATCTGTTCTTATGTGCCTCTGTCATATTTTCTTTAAATTCTTTGAAGTGATTTAGGAGAGTTGTGTGATTATCACTGATTAATTGTATTAAATCCTGTATCTCTTCAGGATATTTGGTTAGTTCTTTTGGCTGGGCCATCTCTTCCTGTTTCCTAGTATAGCTTGTAATTTTTTGTTGATGTCTAGGCATCTGAATATGTTGGTGAATTTACTCTAATGGCCAATTTCTCTCTTTATTGCCTTCTTTTCTCTATTGTTTTATTTTTCACAGCTCTTCTTTGTATTTGGTTGAACTTATCCTAAGTCTTTAAAATTGCCCAGTTTAAGTTACAAAATTGGGCCAGGAGGGAGTGGAGGTGGCTTAGCAGGGAGCGGAGGTGGCTCAAACAATTAGGTGCCTCCCTCCCATATGGGAGGTCCCAGGTTCGGTTCCTGGTGCCGCCTAAAAAGAAGACGAGCACACAACAAACAGACACAGCAAATGCATACAATGAGGGGGTGGGGAGAAATAAATAAATAAAATAAATCTTGAAAAAAAAATTGGGCTAGGGACTCACAAGTGGGGTGCAAATTTTCTTCCAGGGGTTGGATACAAAGAGAACTGAAGGTTTTTGTCCATGCAATTTCCAGACAGGCCAGCAGATGGCACTCATCAGTGCACCCTTCCATGGAGGTGTTCCAATCTGGGCTTTCCTGTGTTCCTGTGTTGAATCTCCAGATCAGAGACTCAAAGCAGGCTCTGCTGTCCAAATTCACTGAAGCAAAGCACCTCGACTCCCCCTCCCTTTTCCCTTGAAATAGCTGACAGGGAAGAAGATGTCTATTCCCCTCTCAGTTGGCTGCAGTGAGCCAGGGGTTTTACCCCAGCTTAATATCTTGGGGGTGGGGGAGAGGAGCCCTTCTGGGCTGCAGGGGGAAGAGGGGGCGCTTTGTAACTCACTTTATCCATGCTATCTTCCCAAGATTCTTAATATCAGCTGTGGCACAGGATTCCCTGCAAATACTTTGCCTCAATATTTCCTTCAATGTTGCCGCAATGGCTCTGGGAATGCCCGGAGCTGTCTCTTCTCCACAGGTGTGTTCCCTGATCACGGCGTGGCATCTGCCATTTCCCCTCTGCAGCATCCTGCAGTGCCTGTTGTGCCAGGAGCAGGCGCTATGGCTCCCATGCCCCTGACCGACCTCCCCTAGGGCTACCACTCTCCCTGCCAAATGTCCACCCTGCTCCTGCCAAAGCCTCTAGTGTCTGCACAGGGGCTGCGAGCCCCAAGCGCAAGAGCGCAGATGTTTGCGTCAAGGACACGGCCCAAAGTTGCAGAGGAATACTGTCTGGTTCTTAATTTGGCCTAGCTTCCAACAAATATTTGGATTCCTCAAACGTCTGTTGAGTGACTCCTACGCATGAGGCATTTCTGTTGACTCTTCTTGTACTACATCATGCCATAGTGGTGATGTTTCTGTACTCCATAATTACCTACAGACTGGTGACTGAGATCGTTTTAAAAACGCATAAATGTGACACCCTCTCCCTTCTTAAAGACAATAATAATATAGTTATGTGTTGCTGTAGGATCATCGCAAAGGAGGACAATTTTAGGAAAGATAATATTCAGAAGTAAAGAGAATTTCTGAGACGAGAGAAACTATAAAGGAGATATAAGTGTGTAGTTTTAAATTTTTCATTTATTGATTTTCTTCAAGAAAAATAAAGCACTCTATAAATAATTCTCTTGCCCAACATGTAGCATTTTAATAAGAGAAAGGCAAATAAGAGTCAATATACAAAGAGAGAATCGCATCATTATTTTACAAATCTGCTCTTAGTTCAACTACAGTACTATGGGCCCCTGGGCTGCTTTTTAGTCCAATTTAAACAGTTATTGGCTGTGTAAAGATGTCAAGTCTTTATTCTCTTGAACATATAAAAATTTAAAAATCTGACAATTTCTCTATGTCCAATTTTCCTTCCCAGGCAAGTTCTTTTCATAATTTGATAAACTTGCTGCCTCCATATGCTCAGTGCCCATTCACTGTTCAACCCTCTAATCTGGTCTTTGCATCAACCATGAAATGACTACTAAATTCCTTGCTACTGAACATTTCTGCAACTTTTAATAATTTCCAGCACCATCAATAATTGAAAGCCTCTCTCTTGCCCTGGCTTCCACAGCATTTCCTTTGCCTTCTCAGTTCAGGTGATCCTCCGCTTTGCCTTTGTGGCTTCTTCTATCTTCCCCTTAAAAGCTGAGCCATCCAAGTCACCACCTGAGTTCTTTCCAAATTGCAAATCTAATGCAACTCTGTTTTAATCTTGAAGTTGCTTCCCATTTCCTACAAGACTTAATTTTTTTGCCTTATGTTCTACTCTATAAAAGCTATGCTCCATTCTCCCTTTGAATCAAGTGGAGTTTCCCAGTGTGTCAGACTTTTCAAGCTCAGAGCTTGTGCACATGATGTTTCCTGGTATTCCTGAGATGGGCCTAACACATTTGCTTTTTGTCAGCTACTATTTATTAAGCAAACAATTTATTAGAAACTGGACCGAGCTCCAAGGATGCAATGAGGATTGCCATGCATCCTGCCGTTAATATTGCCCATCTCACAGCCATAGCAAGAGACCTTTAATTCTGATTTCACATCTGGCCTTATTAACCATTTCCTTAAAAATTTTTTGTTGGCTTCCCACTATATTCTACTTCCATTACCTTCTGTGAGGCTGTCATAGATCACATAACTTCCCCCTGCCCTGTCTTCTTTTGTAAATGCTCATTCGACACCTGCTTCTAATACCTGTCCAAAAAAGTCTAAACATACCCTTTCTTCACCTTATTAAGTCCATCAATGGAACAGCTCCTGAAAACATATCCTTTCTACAAAGTCTTCCCAAATTAAATAATAAGAACTTGATGATTTTGCCATATAGTAAAGAGTATATGGAACTATTATGATGGACCATTCTTAACTGCAATCAACTATATATGTATTACTCGAAGTTTTTGTGCCCCCAATCATAGTCACAAACAGTGTCTCACATTGTCTTATTTCTCTCTCCACTCTTTGTCTCTGCAGACTGTCAGTGGTGCCTGCTCTTTCCTTGAAATTCTCTTCCTCCTTGACTTCTCAGTGCTGCTTTCTTCTGGTTTTCCTCTTACTTCTCCTGACTCGCCTCTCTCTCTCCTTTGTCTTTCTTTTTCTTCACCTGCCTTTTAATTCCTGCTTTCAGTGTTCCTTCTTGGCTTATCTAGTTCCTCTTACTCTCCTCATCTCCAAAACTCTCATCCAAATCACAGCTTCACTTATCACCTAAATAGTAATGAACCCCAGATTTATAGCTATACCTCAGATCTTTCTCTTATGCTCCAATTTATAGTCTCATTTCACATCAATCCTTGAAAACACTGCAGTATCTTACATTACATATATATAAATAGTCCATCATCTCCTAAATGTGTTTATTTTCCTGCATTACTAATCTCAACTTAGAAATATTGGAATCAGGGAAGCGGCTGTGGCTCGATGAATAGAGCTCCCGTTTACCATATGGGAAGCGAACCCGGGGCCTCCTTGTGAGGGCAGGCCGGCCCGCGCGGCGCGGTGGGCTGATGCAGCGGGACCTCACAGCAAGGGGGAGATAAGCAGACATGGAAGAAACACACAGCGAATGGACACAGCAGCACAAGCAGCAAGGGGGGGATAAATAAATAAATAAATAAATCTTTAAAAAAAAAAAAGAAATATTGGAAGCATTTCCGATCGGCTTCTCTTTCATGCTCCACCATCTGATCAGTTGCCAACACTTCTTGATTTTTCATGTGAATATTTCTCTATGTTTCATCCTTGAACCATCTCCACTGCCATGGCTCTAGTTCAGAAAGGCATCATTTCCTGCCTCAACCCCCAACTACTACTACCAGTGTTATGTTTCTCTGTTTTACCGAGTGCAGGACCTGGGTCTTAGTCATCACCATTTCTCCTGACACAGCGCCTGGAATCTAGAATAGCACAGCGTAAAGCTTGGTCGTATATTCACGTAGCAACAATGCAGTGAGCACCTACTACTCTAGATGTTCTGGATTCATCGGTGAACAAAACTCAGAAAGTAACCACCTTCCCGAAGCTTACATTCTAGCAAGGGTCCACAGGCAATAAATAATAAAGAGAATAAATAAGGAAATTACTAGCATGTTAGAAAATGATAAATGACACTGGAAAAAAAGAAAAGGAAGACCAGATTAAGGGAGATGAGGAAAGCCAGGAGAGGGCAAGTTGGAAATTAAATAAGGTGGTCAAGGCTTGCCTTATTGAGACGACATTTTAGTAAAAACTCGAAGGAGGGAAGAAAGGCTCACAGGTATTATCAGAAAGAAATCCCCAGGCTAAAGGAACATCCAGTACCAAAGCACTGAGATGAGAACATCCCTCATTTGGTCAAGAGACACTCAGGAAGCCTTGGCTAAAGGGAATTACAATTGGGACAGAAATAACAGGTAAGATCAGACAGCCACTAGGCCTTGAGGGTCATTCTGAGGACTCCGGCTTTTGTTCTGGTTGAAACTGCAGAATGAAATGTCAAAAAACTTCTTAACAAAGAAGCAAGGCCTGCAACACTAAAATGATAAGAGAAGGCAAATGATGATCTCATAAACTCTCAGCTAGCTAGGTGTGTTTAGTAAAAGATCCGTATTTTAAAGTATTGTTAGATATTTTTGTTGTATTCCTCAGCTATCCCTTTTAAATTTGGATTAGTCAAAAAAAAAAAATCAACAACCTTTTTGACAATACGAATTTGAAGGAAGGACACTGAGCACAGCTGTTCAAATCTCCTTGCACAAAAAGGGACAGGAAAATGTTCCTAAATGTCTGCAAAGTAAAAGGAGCACCCAGCACTGGTTCAACTCCATAAGAAGCACTAATCCCAGCAGAAAATAATTTTAAAACTGCTTCTTTAAATCAAGTGTGAATGGAGAAGGTAGATTCTTAAAAATGAGGCAACCATCAATGACCCATTAGTAATAATACCAGTTTGATTTTAGAACCCACCTTTGAAGATTGGTTTTGCTAGGGACATCCTGGGGCTCTATTTTTTACTTTCCTGTTTTAAAGAATTTTGATATTTCTTTGCCAGTGGAGGGCATTATGTGCTCTTCTACAACCTCTTTTTCAGTCCAAAAGAAGCCAGTGACCTGGTGTACTAGGAAAACATGCTATTTGGAGAGAGCAGTTTCATCTTCTCCACCCCCATTGCAAGGCATCAGGAGACCTCCTTTGACTTCAATGGATGTCCAATGAAGTGGCTACAGAACAATAAAATATGTCCACTAATTGAGGACTCCATGAGGTCTATTATATATCTCACATCAGATTTAATCTGCTCTCTCTCCAAATATATCTCCAGATATTCTTTAACCAAAGATAGAAAAATCTAGATAAATAGATCCTATTCAATGTATATTTTCAATATATTGTTCTCTACTTGTATATATTTTTAAAAAGGGATCACGTGGTTTCAGGGGGAAAAAAAAAACTGAACAAACTAAGATTCAGTGACTTATCTTGGACCCATGAGAGAACTGAAGTTGCAGGCCAAACCACCACCTCAAAATCTGGAGAGAGAGGAATCCAGAGAGACACAGCAGATCTCTGCTTAAGGAGGCAGAAATCGCTAGAGGCATAACTGGTAGGTACCTTCAAATGGCACTGCTAATGAATTGCTGGAAGCTGTTTGCCAGCTACCATGAGATGGATAAACTCCCAAGGGCTTCAGTATTAGGAGGGCCCCTAAACTTTTGAGGATTTTGAGGTACAACACCAGGTTCTTGGGGTGAAGAACCAAGAAAAATTTCCCTGCTCTCCCTGATTCTAGCAGGGAAAGGGGAAGGTTAATCATGATGAAATCAAGATATTCTCCACAACAAAGATCTGCTGTCTAGGAGAAAAGACTTCACCAGAGCCTTACCCACCTGAGGGGCGGGCACCCCACTCCAGCTCTCTCCAGCCCTAAAGGGGCACAGAATGCTATACCACTGGAGAGACACTTGTGAAGGTCAAAGCCCAGAGACCCAGACCCACTGAAAGAAGGGATTTAATCATAAGATTATAGAACACTGTCCCTGCTCACAGCTTACCACCATGTTAACCTGGCTCTCGTATAATAACAGTGGATTGCAACTGAATGAGCAATCAATGACTAAATTTCTCTGAGAAGGAGTACATAAGGAAGCCCAAACTCCAGAGGGGAGACAAAAACAAGGACACCAGAGGAATCTGAAACCTCTGGTTTTAAGGCTCTGTAAAATATTAAACATAGTCCAACTCCTTTCCAGATAGCATAAATGCTCACACTGAAGGTCTATATACCTCAATTCCTATTACCCACACAACATATCCAGCTTTAAAAAAAACAAAAAAGGAAAAATGTATGCCAAAAGGCAGAAAAGAGAAGAAAACCCCACAATCTTAAGATATAGATCAAACTTCAAAACCAGACTTTGATATGATACAGATGTTGGAATTATTAGCCAGGGAATTTTAAATAAATATGATTGATATGTTAAAGGCTATAATAGAAAAAGTGGACAAGGTGTAAATAGATGGGTAGTGTAAGCAGAGCAACAGAGGTCCTAAGAAAGAAACAAAAGGAAATATTAGATATCAAAATACTGTAAAAGAAATAAAAATGTATTCAATGGACTCACCAGTGGGACACACCCAAGCTTGAAGATACATCAATAAAAAGTTATCAAACTAAAATGCAAAGAGAAAAACTTAATGAAAAAACAGAATATCCAAAAACTGTTCATACTAATTTCATATGGTATAATATACATATATAATATACACACAATTGGAATACCAAAGGAGAAGAAACAGAAAACAGAGCAGAAAACTTATTTGAAATAATAATGTCCAGGATCTTCTCAAAAATAATGACAGACACCAAACCATAATTCCAGGAATCTCAGAGAATATCAAGCAGAATAAATGTCAAGAAGAACAACATGATGATGATGATGACAGAGGAGAAAACTACACCTAGTAATATCATATTCAAATGGAAGAAAACCAAAGAAAAAGAGGAAATCTTGGAAGAAGCCAGAGAGGAAGGAAAAAACACCTTACCTCTGGAACAAGGATATGAATTACAGTAGACTTCTCATCAGAAACCACGCAAGCAAGAAGAATGCAATTAGAT
>JAQZBX010067135.1:0-15991 GCA_029593785.1 Cabassous unicinctus
TGACGGTAGAGACCGGTTTCTTTCACCCAGATTGGCCTGCAGCCCTGGCCTCGGCTTCAGCCCCAGCTCTAGCAGGGAGGAAGCTGGCAGGCCCTGCACCAGCCTCTCCAGGTAACTGCGGTACATTCAGCTGGCACAGACTGAATAATCGGAAGTCTACCTGGGCAACTGCGGTCATCTTGGACCTGCACTGCATAGAGTACTGCCCACACCTGCAGCTCCATCCCTGCCCCAGGCAAGGGAGAAAGGGGTGTGAAGTTTCCTCAGTTTCTCTGGGCAACTACAGTCTAGGCCTGCATGAGATGGATTATTCCACACAGCTGTGGTTCTGTCTCTACCCATGGCAAAGATGCTTCATTGGTCCTTGGGGCAATGAGGGTAGCTTGAGCCTCCACAGCTTATAGCACCAACTACATCCTTGGCTCCTACTACACAACCAGTAAGGGAGAAAGGGCAGGAAGCCCTAAACTAAAGAGAAAAACTGCACCCAGAATAAATACTCTAGTAAGCCAGATGCCAAGACACCAACAAATAATTACTATTGACACCAAGAAACAGAAAAATATGGCCCAGTTAAAGGAACAAGATAAGCCCCCAGATGACATAAAGGAGTGAGACAACTACTCATAGATGTTCAAACAAATCTCCTTAATACATTCAATGAGATGGCTAAAGAGATTAAGGATATTAAGAAGAAATTGGATGAGCACAAAGAAGAATTTGAAAGCATACATAGAAAAATAGCAGATCTTATGGGAATGAAAGGTGCAATAAATGAAATTAAAAATACACTGGAATCATGTAATAGCAGATTTGAGGAGGCAGAAGAAAGGATTGGTGAGCTTGAAGAAATGGCCTCTGAAAGCGAACATACAAAAGAACAGATGAAGAAGAGATTGGAAAAACTTGAACAAGGTCTCAGGGAACTAAAGGACAGCAAGAGATGTGCAAACATATGTGTCATGGGTGTCCCAGAAGGAGAAGAGAAGGGAAAAGGGGCAGAAGGAATATTTGAAGAAATAATGGTAGAAAATTTCCCAGCCATACTGAAGGACATAGATATCCATGTCCAAGAAGCACGACGTACTCCCTTCCAAAAAAACCCGAATAGACCAACTCTGAGACACATACTAATCAGAATGTCAAATGCCAAAGACAGAGAATTCTGAGAGCAGCAAGAGAAAAGCAATGCATAATGTGTAAGAGATACCCAACATGATTAAATGCTGATTTCTCACCAGAAACCATGGAGGCAAGAAGACAGTGGTATGATATATTTAAGATACTCCAAGAGAAAAACTTCCAGCCAAGAATCTTATATCCAGCAAGATTGTCTTTCAAAAATGAGGGCGAGTTTAGAATATTCACAGATAGACAGAAACTGAGAGAGTTTGTAACCAAGAGACCTTCTTTGCAGAAAATATTAAAGGTTGTGCTATAGCCTGAAAAGAAAAGACAGGAGAAGAGGCCTGGAAGAGAGTCTAGAATGAAGATTATATCAATAAAAGTAACTAAAAGTATCAAAAGAGTGGTGAAAATAAAATATGACAGATAAAACCCAAATATTCAGGAATAAACTTAACCAACGATGTAAAGCACTTGTATTCAGAAAACTATAACTCATTGTTAAAAGAAATAAAAAAAGACCTAAATAATTGAAGAACATTCCATGCTCATGGATTAAAAGACTATATATATCATTAAGATGTCAATTCTACTCAAATTGACATACAGATTCAATGCAATCCCGATAAAAATTTCACCAGCATTTTTTAAATAAATGGAAAATATGGTTATCAAATTTATTTGGAAGGGTAAGGGGTCCTGAATAGCCAGAAACATCTTAAAAAGGAAAAGCAAAGTTGGAAGACTCTCATTTCTGGACTTTAAGTCATATTAAATACTAGCTAAAGTGGCAAAAACAGCATGGTACTGGCATAAAGTCACATAGACCAATGGAACCAAATTGATGGCTAAAAAACAGACCCTCACATCTATGGTCAAGTGATTTGACTAGCCTTCCAAACCCACCATTTCGGGCAGAACAGTCCATTCAACAAATGGTGCTGACAAAATTGGATATCCATAGCAAAAGAAGGAAAGAGGACCCCTATCTCACACCTTATATAAAAATTAACTCAAAATGAATTAAAAACCTAAATATAAAAGCAAGAACCATAAAGCTTCTAGAAGAAAATGTAGGAAAATATCTTCAAGACCTGGTGGTAGGTGGTAGATTCTTAAAGGAGATAAGAGCAGGACTGAGATGGACTACTGATATTTAACGTATATAGAAGTTTTAATTAGCTTTACTGTAAAAGTGTGGAAATGTACAGAGTTGATGGTAACATGTTATAGTAACAGCTGGTTTATAAATGGGGATGTGGCTGAAAATGGTAGTCTAGGGATGTAAATGCCAATTGACAGAAAGCTAGAGAATAATCTAGGGACTGAATAGCACAGTAAACCCAGAGGTGGATGAGAATAGTGGTTGATGGTACAGATGCAAGTGTCCTTTGTGAGCTAAGTCAGATATACATCAGTATTGCAAGGTGGTGGGAATGTGGAGAAGCATGAGAAAAACACAACTGGAGTGACCTATGGGGTGTGGTTAACAGTAATAATGTAATATTCTTGCACCTATGCCAAAGATGTACTGTGCTGATAATGGGGCAGTATGGAAAAAGTGTGCCAAATGTATGCTATAGAGCTGGTAATAATCGGATGATATTATCTCATAATCTGTAACAAATGTTCCACCGCGGTGTGGTGTGTTGATAGAGGGGAGTTGTTTGGGAATTCTGCACATGTGCATGATTGTTTTGTAAATTTACAAGTTCTGTCATAAAAATATATTTAAAAAATAATAATAAGGTGAGTTGGGGGAAAATACACAAAATGTAAGATAAGGACTATAATTAGTAGTAAGATTTTGACAATATTTTCATATTTGTAACAAATATCTCATGACAATGCAAGGTGTTGGTGGAGGGTTGGTGTATGGGACCCCTGTATGATGTTATGAATGTTTGCTTTGTAAGTTCACAACTTTTACTATAGACTTATTGTTTATGTATGTTCATGTATAAATGATATAAAAATAATAATTAGAGGGTGGGTTGGGGGAAAATACTTTGGTTAGTAGTAATATTTCGAGGATGCTCTTTAATCATTAGTTAAAAATGTTTAACAACAATGCAAGGTATTGGTGGTAGGGTGAGGTATGAGAGCCCTGAATGATGTTATGTATGTTTGTTTTGTAATTTCACAACTATTACTATACACTTATTGTTTATGTATGTTCATGCATGAGTGATATACTTCAATAAATTTTAAAAAACTGTTAAACAAAATGAATCAAAGACCTAAATATAAGGTACCAGAAATATAAAAATCCTAAAAGAAAGCATAGGGAAGCATCTTCAGGACCTTGTGTTAGGCAATGGTTTCTTAGACTTTACACCCCAAAGCACAAGCAACAAAAGGAAAAATAGATAAATGGGAACTCATCAAAATTAAAAAATTTTGCGCACCAAAGGACTTCATCATAAAAGTAAAAAGAGAACCTACATAATGGGAGAAAATATTTGCAAACTACATATCCAGTAGGGGCTTGATATCCAGAATATATAAAGAAATCCTATAAGTCAACAACATAAAGACAAACAATTCAATTTAAAAATGAACTAAAGACTTGAATAGACATTTCTCCAAAGAAGATATACAAATGGACAAAAAGCACATGAAAAGATGCTACATATTATTTGTCACTAGGAAAATGCAAACCACAGCCATAATGAGATACCATTTCACACCCACTAGAATGGCTACTAAACAGAAGATAACAAATGTTGGAGACAATGTGGAAAAAGGAACATCAGTTTATTGTTTGTAGGAATGTAAAATGGCATAGCCACTGTGGAAAAGACTGGCAGATTCTCTGCAAGTTGAACATAGAATTACCTTATAATCCAGCAATTCTACTACTAAGTATATACCCCAAAGAATTGAAAGTAGGGACTTGAACAGATATTTGTACACTGATGTTCATAGCAGCATTATCCACATTTGCCAAAAGATGGAAGTAATCCAAGTGTCCACCAACAGATGAATGGATAAACAAAATGTAGTATATCCATACAATGGGAGATTACCCATAAAAAGGAATGATATTCTGATACATGTGACAACACAGATAACTTTGAAGACATCATGTTGAGAGAAATATGCCAGACACAAAAGTGCAAATATTGTACGACCTCATTGATATAAAATAATTAGAATAAGCAAATTCATAAAACCCAAAACTAGAATATAGGTTTCCAGGAGCCATGGTGTGGCTAGGAAAGGGGGAGTTAATGCTTAATTGTTATAGAGTTACTGTTTGTGGTAATGGGAAATTTTAGGTAATGGGTGGTGGTGATGGTAACACCACATTGTGAATGTAAGTAACACCACTGAATTATATATTTGAATGTAGGCAAAAGAGAAAATTTTAGATTGTATATATATTACTAGAATAAAAAGCTAAAATAGAAAGCCATAAGGGGGAACAGATGTGGCTCAAGCAGTTGAGCACCTGCTTTCCACATGGGAGGTCCTGGGTTTGGTCCCCAGTGCCTCCTAAAAACAGAAAAACAAACAACAAGCAAACAAACTAAGGAACCAACTTAGGGGAACTGATGTGGCTCAGTAGTTGAGTGTGGCTTCCCACATACGAGGTCTGGGGTTCAATGCCCAACCCTGGTACCCAAAAAAATAAAAAAGCCAAAGAATTGTACTATACAAACAGTGAATTCTAATGTATACAATGGGTTATTGATAATAGTGTAATCATCAGTTGTAACAATGGTACTATACTAATGCAAAGTGTTAAGTGAAGGGGGTATATGGGAACTCTGTATTCTGCATGATTTTTACATAAACCTACAACTTCTCTAATTAAAACAAAAAGGTAAACAGAATTATCATATAACCCAGAAATTCCACTCTCAGGTATATACCCAAAAGTATTCAAAGCAGGGTCTCAAACATACTCTTATGCCAATATTCACAGCAGCATTATCCACAATAGTCCAACAACCCAAGAGTCCATCAGCAGATGAATGGATAAACAAAATGTGGTATATACATAGAACAGAATATTATTCAGCCATAAAATGGAATGAATGGCTGATACACGCTACAACATGGACGAACCTTGAAAACATTATGCTAAATGAAATAATTCAGACACGAAAGGACAAAAATTGTATGACAGCACTTATATGAAATATCTAGAATAGGTAAATTTATAGAGACAGAAATTAGAGGTTACCAGGGGCTGGGAAGACAGGGAATGGTGAGTTATTGCTTAAAGGGTATAGAGTTTCTGTTTTCAGTGATAAAAAAAAGATTTGCTAATGGATGGTGGTGATGGTAGCCCAACACTGTAATTAACGCCAATGAATTGTACACTTAAAATGTTTAAAATGGCAAATTTTATGTTATATATGTTACCACAGTAAAAAAAAAATTTTTTTTTTAAAGATAGCTTCATCATTATTGGCGAAATAGTAGAACCATTCCTGTGAAAGTTTCAGGAAAAATAAAAGGATGTCCACTGACACCAATTTGTGATTGTCCTTTTCGAAAGTGTCAGCCAAGGCAATTAGAATACAAATTACAAAATATAATAAAAAGGCACAATTATCATTTGAAAGTTAAATAACTATTTCTGGGAAACCCAAGAAAATGAAATGAAAACTATTAGAAACAATAAAAGAATTCAGTAAGGTTATCTGGTTAAAAATTAATATATAAAAATCAACAGCTTTCCTACAGACTGAAAACTATGGCCTTTGGGACAAATCCAGCCGCTGCCTCTTTTTGTAAATAAAGTTTCATTGAACAACAGCCATGGTCATTCCTTTACACATTGTCTATGCCTGTTTTCATGCTACCATGGCCAAGTTGAGCAGCTGTGGTCCTCAAAGGCTAAAATATTTACTATCTGGTGCTTTACAGTAAGTTTGCCAAACCCCTGCTATAGACAAATAATAATAGGTTAGAAAATAAAGTGGAAAAGATCCAACTCTCAATAGTGACAAATATAAACTATCTAGGAATGAACTTTATAATATTTATTTCCTATTATATATGAAGAAACCTTAACAATTGTACACTTTTCATGTTTTTATCTGTGTTCATGTTATGTTCAACAGGAGAATGCCTAGGCCAGTTCCTGAATGTCAGGGGCTGCTTTTTTGTTTCTCCAATCCATAAATTAAGTACCATTTTAATCAAAATCCCTAGTTTTGTATATATTTGTTTTAGAGGGAATCGTGACAAAGGATATCTAAGTTCGGTATCTGAACAAATAAATATTAGAGAAAAGTTAGGAAACAAACAAACAAAAAGAGTCTTGCGAAATCTAAAAGACATAAAAGGTCATAAATTGGCTTTAAATATAAGCCTTCTGTATAGCAAAATTCACCCAAATGCAGGTTTGGAAGACAAACCACTAACCACAATAAAATATCCTTAACTCCTTTGAGGAAGGAGTGATGTCCCGAATAAGCGAAAAATAAGAAACCCTACAAAGCAATATAAAAGGTAAACTTTTCGGAATCGTTTTAGTTTTTCACAATGAGCACGAACTATTAAAAACAAATTAAAGAAAATAAAGGCTGGGACGGGGCCGCGAAGGAGGCGGGGCTGGCTGAGGCGCGGCAGGTACGGACTACACTTCCCAGGAGGCCGCGCGCCGACCTCCCGGCCTCCCGAGAGGCTCCGCGCGCTTTCCGCGCCAGCTTCGGCCTGGGCGGCGAGTGGCAGCAGCGCGGCCGCGGGAGGATGGCGAGCAGCGACGGGGAGGCCGCCGAGAGGCAGCGCGTGCACGTGCGCCCCGGCACGCTGCGCGGCGCCGCCCCCGCCACGCTGCACCTGCTGCCCTGCGAGGTGCCGGGGAGCCGGCCCGCGCCCGTGAGCCGCTTCTTCACGCCGGCCGTGCGCCAGGGCCCCGACGGTGAGCGCTCGGGCCGGCCCGCGGCTCCCGGCAGCCCCCGCGCCTCCTGGGCCGGCAGCGCCGCGAGGGCTCCTGGGGGCTCCTGGCGACTGAGGCCCTGCCCCTCCCCCCTCCAGGACTCGAGGTGTCATTTCGGGGTCGCCGTCTGCGGGGCGAGGAGGTGGCGGTGCCGCCCGGGCTCGTGGGATACGTAATGGCGACGGACGAGCAGGGCGAGGTGTTGACAGGGCCAGAAAGGGACTCGGAGGTCGACGAGGAGCCGCTGGAGCGGGACTTAGTGAGCAAAGGGCGGTGGGGTGGGCGGGGGTGCGGGCGGCGGCAGCCTGGGTGCTGAGCGGAGCCCCTTCCCCAGGACCGCTTTATCAGGGCCACCGCCAGTTTCAGCCGCTTTACCTTGTGGGGCCTGGAGACCGTCCCCGGCCCGGACGCTAAAGTGCGTGGGGCCCTGACCTGGCCCAGCCTCGCTGCAGCGGTGAGTAGAGGGATACAGACCCGAGCCTCCGGGGCCTCACCCAGTCCCCGCCCTGACTTCAGGGTTGTCCGGAGTCTTGACTCCTGGTGGGTTCGGTTAGCGCCATGGGGCAGATCATGTGTGGGTCTGACTGAAGGGTTAGGCTGGGCGGGAGGCAGCCTGGCTTCCCCACTGCTCTCTGTCCTCTGGCCTAAGAGGAGGTCTCATTCGGAGTAGCTGGGCCCCTTGGCGGGTGTGTGGGCCACTTAGTCACTGTATCTTAGAAATCCAACCCTGAGGGGACTCCTGTTGCAGATTCATGCACAGGTGCCCCGGGACTGAGAGCCAGAGCAAGAGACTGAAAGCTGCTGATCCCTTCACTACAATAAACCAACTCTTCGCTTTGGAGCCACTGATCCCATCACCCAATAAACCAACTCTTCACAGCACCTGAGAGTCTCTGGGCACCTGGGAGCCCCTAAGCTGGCACAGCCGTCTCCCCAGAAAAAGCTTTCATGGCTCTGACCTATAGAAACAATTTATTTCCAGGGGTGGGGAAATCAGGGCAAAAGAGGCCAGAATTCTGCAGCCTGTACCAACCCCAACTCCTGCTTTACAAAAGAAATCTTTATAACCCAACCAGCCCTTTGTACAGAGCACCCCCCCCCCACCTCACTGTACACAGCTGCCTGGCTCCTTCTGGAACCTGGTTCAGAAAAGGCTGGGCCTGCAGCCAGCTGACCTTGGAGTGGGCCTGAGCCCTGAGCCTGCCTTGGTGCTGGGCACCAGCCATCCCCTGCCAGCACACTCCTCTCTTTTGGAGGGCAGTCCTCAGCCCCATCTCCCTTGACAGGCCTCTTGGGGGCTTAGTGGGGGCAGGATGGGCTCAGTATCACTTCTGCCACCTGTGCTGGCATTGCCACAGCAGTGTCTGGTCACCACTTTCCCCGCTTGCTCCAGTCCTTGGGAGTGAAGTGTAGACACTTGGAGTCAATCCGAAGGAGACGCTTGAGCATAGCCCGTTCGTGCCCATCCACAATGTCCTCTGACAATGTGAGGATATACTGGCCCTGGGCAGGGGAGAGAGGCAGGCGGGGGGTCAGCGCACGCTGGGCCTGCACTCTGTGATAACCCCCATCTCCCCCTGCCTGCCTCCCTACCTTGTAGTAGTTGATGAGGTTGAGGTACTGCAGGGTAGAGATGACGTCCTCCTTCTTGATGCTGGTGATTTCACTGATCTCGCTGTGGGAGGGCAAAGGTCAGGTCCCCTAGGGTCCCTCATCTCTGCCCCAGGAGCCCCAGAGAGAGAGAGAGAGCCCAGGGACAGACAGGCCATGCCATGCACTCCCAGGTGGGCTGGGCCAGGCTCACTTGATGGTGATCTGTGGCCTCTCCCCACTCTCGGACTTCAGCCCCATCAGGATTTCCAGGATGGTCTGAGACCAGTAGCTTCGGTAGGACAGGAGGCCAAGATCTGACAGAGGCTTCTCGGGGGTCCCCGTTTTCCCTTCCACTTTGGACAGCTCATAGCCTGTAACAGTGGAGCAGAAAAGAGTGAGTAAATGGTCACAATTAAAGCACACAACCTATGAAAGCTTGGGGCGTGGGGGCAGACTGCCTGGTTCCTACCCTAGTCCAGCCACTGGTACTTCTGTGGCCAGGGTATGTGGCTTGTCTACTGTTCCTTAAGTTTCCTCATAAAGGACTAATGGTAATACCCATTTCTTAGGTTTGTCACATGTTGGCACCTGGCTAATATTGATGGAGCATTAACTCTTCACCCAGGTGCTTGGGAAGCCAGTGGGTGGGGTTGGGGGCGGGGGCAGGGTTTGGAAAGAAGATGCTATTGATTTGCCTTGGTCATCCCAGGCTCCCTGCTGTGTCCAGGTAAGTGAGCAGGGAAGTGGGGCAGGCCCCGCATCTCTAGTCCAGGCCTGAGGATGCTTGAATTCTCAAATCAGTCCCCCTAACAGTGACCTTGGGAGTCTGCTGTTCTCCCAGGGTGGCTTGACAGGGTGGTTGTGAGGACCCAGAGACAAGGAGCACCCTGGGGCTTCCAAGCAGAAGGACACCATTTCTCACAGCCAGAACCCTGAGCTCTATGGTGGCTGTTCTCCTCCCATTCATGCTGACATCTAGGCATTGGGCCCTGAAGCCAGGTGCCACTGAACCCAGAGACATCTTTGCTGGGCACTGGCAGCAGCTCCTGATAAGACCCTCAGGCCCTGAGAGGCCATGTGGCTTCACATCTTTTGGCAAGGTCTCCATTCTCCATCAGGGCCCTGGAATGTCTCCACCACCTTAAAAAAACCCTTCCTCACCCTAAGCTCCAACTAGCCTCACATTGGACCTCAGCCCTTTCTGCTTTTTTGCCCTCGGTACATCTTTATCAGATTGTCTTAACCTCTTGCCCAGTCTTTCATGACCTCCAAGCAATCCAGTAGTGAGTGACAAAGAGACATGCTTTGCAGGAAGCACTGAAAAGGAAGGGGACAACCAAACATATTCACACGGGCTCCTGCTCAACTTTGCAGGCTCCACACTGCATGTATGGTCCTAGCACATCAACCAGAGGCCGCAGGGAACTGGCTCCTCAGTGAGCACCCACCCACCCTTGAGCTGCCTGGATGGCTTCTGGTGCCTTGCCTTACCCTGCTGCACAGAAATGCCCACACCTCCTTGGTGTGCCCACCCATATCCTGTCTCCACCTAGGTCTCAGCTCCACTCTTAGTCTGAGATTCTTGAAGCATCTGTCTGCTTTACCAGTCCAAGAGCTTCCTGAAGGTCACTCCATCTTGGCATCATTTGATCAATAAAATTTCTCAGATGAACCATGACCGTGAACCAAGTCAAGCCTGTGTGTCTAAGCCAGCTAGGGCTACCTCCCTGTCTCCCAAGGTCAGCAGCTTCTCAAATGTTGCTGTCCCAAGGGTTGAGTGATGAGTTGAATGAAGTGAATGGTAAGACCTGGAAAGCAGAAGGGGCATCAGGGTTGGAGGAGGCGATGAACAGTCTATGTGATGAGGAAGTAGAGTCCCTTCTATGCTTTAGGAGAGAACCCGACTTAATGCAAGGAGCAGGGAACAAATCCACAAGTTGGTGCTTACATCTGTTTAACATTTTGAACACCTGTCTGCAAGGCTTTGGGGACAAATGCGGAAATCAACCACTGACCCTTGCCCAGGAATTTGTATCATGGCATACTCAGTTTCTGCCCATGGCCCTGGCAGACAAACAGGAAAAATTGGGTAATGCTTATGACCCTGGCCAAGGAATGGTGAGAGAGGGCCGCAAACCTGCTCCAGGCGAGCAGGGCAGACACCCTTAAGAAGGGAGTGAACCTTGGTGGGCAGAGTTCGAGCTTTATTTCTGGCCAGCTCCCTCCCCTGGAGCTGCGCTGCCCAGCAGGGCTGTGTGGGCACGGGATGGGGCACCGGCACCAGGCCCAGGCCTGTCAGCACCCACTGCCAGCCCCTGGCCACCCAGCACAGGTACTCACTGAACTCGATAAGCAGCTTGCCATAGCCCCGGCGCTGGTAAGGAGGCAGGGTCAGGATGCAGGCCACATTGTAGTCTTCTGTTGACTCCTTTTCCTGGAGAAGAGGAGTAGGTGAGTTTGAGGGAACGGGACCTGGCTCATGGCAGGGCTGGTAGGACTTCCTGGATGAGTGCTAACCTTGGAGAAGTAGCCCACGATGTGGAAGCCCTTGCAGTCATACTCCGTCATGACATAGAACAGGAAAGGGTCTGTGTCATAGTACAATGTCTTGTGGTCCAGGAAACACTTGGCCAAAAGACACAGGTTCTGGGAGTAACTCTGCAAAGGATAAGGTCTGTCACCACTCTGGGCATCCGGACTCAAGATGGGCAGTGGTCCCAGGACAGTCAGATGCTGCTTTGTTAGCGCCATGCCCCTGGCTGACAGGTGATGAGCCTTCCTCCCTGGGGCCTGACCCATTCCACCTGGCAGGCTATGCCCACAGCTTAGGTGGAGCCACACCTCAGGGCCAAGGAGCCTGTGCATGAGCTCCATGATGGTCTCCAACTACCGCTCCCCACAGCTCCATAGAGGCCTGGCCCAGGGGCCCCCACTGTCCTCTGCTATACTGAACAGCAGACACAAACTGATGGGTCCCCACAAAGCCAGATTCTGACCAAGGTTCGTGAGAAGCTGTGGCCTCTGCCTGTGTGACCATCTCGGGAGTCTGGCTGTCAAAACACACAGCCACTGCCTCCCTCCCCCAGCCACACCTTTTGGGAACTGATATGCTATTCTACAATGAAGGGAAGGAATTCTGGAATTTAACAACAAAATTACAGGCTTAGGGTTTCCCCTAGCAAAATTAAGCTTGCTACCTGACCTCTACACACACTTCATCCTGCAAGTCAAACTTTTTTTTTTTTTTTTTTAGGAGGTACTGGGGATGGAACCCAGGGCCTTGTACATGGGAAGCAGGTGCTCAACCACTGAGCGACATCCACTGCCCCAAACATCTATTTTCATCTTCCTACTGCTCAGGGGCACTAGATGCCCGAGTACACACTCAATAATACAAGACAGAGATTGATGCAACTTGTTCATCCCAGGCTCCCCATCACCAAGGCAGAGCCTGCACCTGCCATCCAAGGGGCCAGCCTCTCTCTCACTGCCCTCTAGGCCCCAAGACTGGAGGGGAGTCTCTCTCAGTTGTCTCTCGAGATTATTCCTTCCTACCTCCCCACTGCTACAAAGACAGGTTTAAAGCCCCAAACCTACATTGTCTACCCACTCCTCCCCTCCTGACATCTGCCCTACCGCCTGAGCTCTGGCCCTTGCAACAACCTTGCCCCGTCCTCTCTTCTGTGCCTTTTAATAAAAATGATCTTCACCTTTCACACTCACTATTTATATCCATACCTGCCTTCCAGAAATCCAGTGCTTGGAATTCCCTTGCCCCCCTAATCCTTCACGTCAAGGCTCAAAGGTCACCTCCTCTATGAAGCTTTGCTGACTACCTCCTTTGGATCCTGATAACCCATCCTTTGTCTCATGACATCACACTGGAGTGTAGGTGGCTACTAGCATGTACATCTCCCTCATGGACTGTGAGCACTCAGAGAGCAGAGATGGTCTAATTCCTGGTTATCTTGGTCCTTCCCAGCCCCTGCCCACAGCAGGCTTAAAAACAGGCTCAAAAGATCCTGTGGCCAGACTGGTCCTTGTTTTTCCCAGCAGGAAGAAGCTGCCCATGTGCACTCACCCCAGGCCCCCAGAGCCAAGGACTCCCCTCTGCCCCAGCCACTGACCTTGTTCTTGCGGCCATCAATCTCAAAGAAGGAGATGGTGCCCTTGCGGTAAATCTCATTGCCTGGAGGGTGCCGCAGGTCGCACTTGGTCTGGGGAAGAGAGGAGGATCAGGGATGGGGGCAGGATGAAGGGGTGCTGGGAGTGCAGCCTCCTGAGGCCCCTCATACCAAGTGACGCTGCAGACATTTGAGGCTGCGGCCATACTTGAGACAGAACTCGCAGAGGTAGAGGACAGGCAGCGTGGTGAGCTCCTGTGGATACGGGGAGAAGTACCATGGCTTGAGGCGGTGCCGGCCCAGCTCAATGCACTCGATGTTCTTCATCCGGGTAACGATGTCGTCGTGGCTCCGGTCAGATACCAGGCTACCAGTCATGCGCGGTGCCGACGGGATTCCATCTGAGCTGTCCTGGGAATCCTGCCCAGGACCAGTGAAAGACACTAGGTTACAGCAACTCAAGCAGGCAGCTTCACAGCTCACAAAGCCCTTCTCTAGCTTTCCTTGTTCAAGCCTCACAGCAACCCTGTGGGGGAGGGGCTCTCCCCACCATCCAGGTGAAGAGCCTAAGGCCCTGGGGGGTTGGTAACTTTCCAAAGATCACCCACTGACTGACCTGAACCATGCTCTGCCTAACTCCTACTCCCACCACCACCACTGCTGCCCACCACCTGTTTATTTTTAAGCTAGCTGCTAAACTCTCCACCCTGCCTACACCCTTTTCACAGCTTCCCTCTTCCCATTCCCCAGACACACCTCATCGGTGCCCAAGCAATTTGATTTCCGCTTCCGTCCTGGCTGGGCTGCCACTGCCCTACGGGCTGATCCATTCTGCAGGTGAGATGGTAGGAACAGAAAGGGTGACTGTGAGATGGGCCTGAAAGGGGCTGACAGAGGGTAGACGAGAGGAAGGGAAGAAGAGATGGTTTGGGAAACTCACCTGGGGGAAGACGGAGGCTGGGGCTGTCTCGCTGGGCACCGGAGTTGCTGGTGAAACCACCTCGACCTTCCGTTTCTGCAGAGAGAAACCAAGAAAGGTGGGTCAGAAGGTAGAGAAGGTGGGACCTGAGAGAAAAGCAAGGTCCCTGGAATTGCTGAGGGTACCGTGGAGCGGTGGTTGGGCTGCAGGCAGGAGCTGGAGGAGAGCGGCTGGTCGGGCTCGCCACCGGGGATGGCCTCCCGCTCCTTGGGCAGGTTGAAGCGGAGTGTGATCTGGACCGGGATTGGCAAAGTCTTCCCACTGGCCTGGGCGGAGGCCGGCTGTAGAGATAGGTCCAGGGTCTTCCTCTGGGGTGGGGATGGTGGTGGATTGGGGGATGGGAGGAGGGGGGCCTCAGCACCAAGTGATCAAACCCCACCCTCTGCCCTTTCAAGGATGCAAGAAGAGTCACTGGACTCTGGAAGCTGTATCTACAATTTGGTCCCCATCCTTTGCAGGCTGAAGCCAGGGTGGGAGGACACTGCCTCCTGCCTATTCAGGAGTCCCTGAGGCCAAGAGATAAGAAAAGCAAGAGGCACGAGAGAAGAGGGGAAGTGGGGGACCTACTCACCACCTCTCTCTCTGGAGAGCCAGGGCGGGACCCAGGAAGCCCGTTCTTGGTAGGTGTCTTGGCCTCTTTCTTGGGGAACTGGATCTTCTTTAGGTCCAGCCGTTCGTGGGTCACCCATTCATCCAGGCGTTTGTTGACTGCAGCAGTGGGGATGGCTCAGGAAGGAATGCCAGAGGCTGCCCCCCGCCCCAACCCTGCCCTGTAGCCCCACCTCACCCAGGCCCAGAACTCACAGTCAATGTAATGGACGTAGAAAAGCTTCCTGCCACTAATGTCCTTCACACTCAAGATCTCGGCCAGAGCTGAAAGAACACAGGCAGGGGCATTAGCCCAGCCAGACCATGAGGTCCCACCCTCCTACGACCTGACTCCACCCCCCCAGGCCTATCCCTAGTCCCTAACACTGAGAAGTTCTTACCCAAACCCCCTTCAATATCCAAGTGCCTTCCCTCTCCAAGCCCCGCCCTGTCTATCCCGTCTCATTTAAAAGCCACGCCCCCTTTTCGGAGTGCCCCTCGCCCCAGGATTCCAGAGGGCCCTCCCCCTCCCGGGGACGCGGTTGACTCACTCCCGCCCCCAGCCTTTAGCTTCCTTGGCTCCGCCCCCCGACGTCACTCACGCCACTCATCCTCGTTGTCCTGGTTCCGCCGCAGCACGGGCAGGCGGCAACCCTCGATTATCTCCCCCTGGGGAGACAGCGCGGCGCCAGGGTCGGCTACTGGGGGGCCTCGGGCTCTACCCACCTCCCCTGGCTCCCTCCGCCCCGCCCCGGGCACCGGACTCACCACCTCCGCCATCTTCCCTCCCTCCACTGCCACTTCCGGCTCTGCTGGGCGACGTCACTTCCGGGACTGAGCGCTCCGCAGGCCTGGGCCTCGCGGAGCCGCTGGAGAACAGGACGCTAGGGAGACGCCGCCGCTCAGCCGGGAGCGGGAAGCGGGGAGCCGGTCCGTTGGGCCGGCGGGAGAACGGGGCCTTCCAACCCTCGGGCCGGGTCTTGGGCGAAATCCCCACTCCCTGCCCAACGATTGGAGGAAAAACTAGCACATCACGTGACGCTCACCGGGCGCGACGCCGGTCACGTGGGTGCGGCGTGGGTCACGTGAGACGAGTGTTTGGGCTTCGACCGGCGGCTTTGCTCTGGCGTCTCCTAGTGGCGGCGAGAGGTGTTATCCGGAGTGAACTGAGTGTGTCCGGCGGGATCGTGCGGGCACTGAGGACGAGGCAAGTCTGAAGAGTGGAAAGTTCGGGAGGCTGGAGAATAGGTGGAACTGAAATTGTGAAGGACCTTGAATGCCGGGCCAAATTTGTGGGCTTGATCCTTCAGGGATGAGTACTCATGGAAGATTTCTAACTCTTTAGTGTATTAGGTTTCTGATTTTAAAAACAATAGTGAATTATTCATTCATATATTCAGCATATAGTCACTGAGACCCTACCATGTGTTAGGCACTATTTCAAGAGTCTGGAATACATCAGTGAACAAAATAAAGACCTCTACTCTAGGGAAGCGGGTGTGGCTCAGTGGATAGAGCCCCCGTTTACCATATGGGAGGCCCGGGTTCGCGCCCCGAGGCCTCCTTGTGAGGGCACGCCGGCCTGAGTGGTGCGGTGGGCTGATGCAGCAACCTCACGGCAGGAAGCGGCTGTGGCGCAATGGATAGCGCACCCGTTTACCATATGAGAGGCCCCGGGTTCGC
>JAQZBX010067136.1:0-15990 GCA_029593785.1 Cabassous unicinctus
CCCAAACACCCTGCATTGTTGTGAAACATTTGTTAACAAATCATGAAAGGGCATCGTCAGAGTATTACTACTAACTATAGTCCGTATCTTCCTCCCCTACACATTTTTTAAGGATTTATTTATTTATTTATTTGCTTTCATCCATTTTTACCCCACCCCCCCATTTTTGCTGTTTCTGTGTCCATTTGCTGGGCAACTCTCTGTTTCCGTTTCCTGCCCTCTCTTCTCCTCCTGTCTTCACTGGGATTCGATCCTTGGAACCTCCGATGTGGGAGAGAGGCGTCCTACCACCTGTGCCACCTTAGTTCCTGGTTTCTCGGTGCATCTCGTGTTGGCGGCCCTCCCTTGTGTCACTCTCCTGCTACGTCATCATCTTGCTGTGTGGCTCGCGGGGCCTGGCGACGCACCCGTGCACAGGGCCTGGCGGTGCACCCACTCGCAGGGCCTGGTGACGCACCCGCAGACAAGGCCTGATGGCTCACCTGCTCGCGGGACCTGGCGGCGCAACCGTGCGTGGGGCCTGGTGGCTCACCTACTTGCGGGGCTTGGCGGCGCACCCACGGACAGGGCCTGGTGGCCCATGCACCTTCTATATTTTTCTTTTTTTAAAATTTTTACCAGGAGGTCCTGGGGATCGAACCCAGGTCCCTCCATATGGAAGACGGACACCCAACTACCCGAGCCATATCTGTCCCCCTGCTGTATCTCTTATGGTTGACCAAAGATACCCAAAGTTATGGTCTTTTCCCATACAGGATGGTCACATAATAAATCAGGCTTAGTTTATCACCAGCATTCCAAAAACCAGACCTAGGGAGAAAAAACTAGGTCTGGCGACACATGCATGGTTTCTAATATAGTGAATGTTTAGCCTACCCTGATTATCACAAAATCAGGTCAGCGAGAATATTTGCAACCATAGGTTTTGATATGTTGTGTTCTCATTTTCATTCATCTCAAGATACTAACTGAATTCTCTTGCAATCTCTTTTTGACCCACTGATTATTTAAGAGTATGTTGTTTAACCTCCATATATTTATGAATTTTCCCTTTTTGCATCCATTGATTTCCAGCTTCATTCTGTTATGATCCAGAGAAAGTGTTTTGTATAATTTCAATCTTTTAATATTTATTGAAACCTGTCTTGTGACCCAATCTATGGTCTGTCCTGGAGAAGGACCCATGAGCTCTTGAAAAGAATGTATATCCCGCTATTTTGGGGTGCAGTGCTCTATAGATGTCTGTTAGTTCTAGTTCATTTCTCATATTATTCTAGTTCTCTTGTTTCTTTATTTATCCTCTGTCCAGATGTTCTGTCCATACTGAGAGTGGGGTATTGAAGTCTCCGACTATTATTGTAGAGACATCTATTTCTCCTTTCAGTTTTGCCAGTGTGTGTCTCATGTATCTTGGGGCACCCAGGTTAGGTGCATAAATATTTATTGTATTTATTTCTTCTTGGTGAATTGCCCCTTTTATTAATATATAATGACCTTCTTCATCTCTTATAACAGTTTTGCATTTAAAATATATTTTATCCAATATTAGTATCGCTACTGCAGCTCTATTTTGGTTACTATTTTCGTGAAATATCTTTTTCCAACCTTTCACTTTCAACCTAGCTGTGAACTTACGTCTGAGGTGAGTCTCTTGTAGACAGCATATGGATGGCTCATATTGCTTTATCCATTCTCTCAGTCTGTGTCTTTTGATTGGGGAGTTCAGTCCATTAACATTCAGTGCTACTCCTGTAAAGGCATTGCATGCTTCGTCCATTTTGTCCTTGGCTTTCTATTGTCATGTCTTACTATTGTCTGTCTTTTTGCCCTTTAATGTACCCTTCCTAATAATCTTCATTTCTACACTCTTCTCCAAGTCTCTCACCCTTGTTTTTTCCTTGTAATTCTGGTCTTTGGTAACATACTCTCTCAGTGTTTGTCAGTGAAGACTTTAACCTCACCCTCTTTTTTTTTTCCCGGAGGTACTGGGGATTGAACCCAGGACCTTATACATGGGAAGCAGGCGCTCAGCCACTGAGCTACACTCGCTCCTCAGCCTCATTTTTGAAGGACAGTTCTGCTGGGTACAGAATTCTTTACTGGCAGCCAGTCTCTTTCAGAACCTAAATACATCATGCCACTTCCTTCTTGCCTCCATGGGTTTTGTTTTTTTTTTAACGATTTATCTTATTTATTTCTCCCGACCCTCTCGTTGTTTGCACTTGCTGTGTCTGTTTGTCTTCCTTGTTTCTTTAGGACGCACCAGGAGCCGAACCCAGGACCTCTGATGTGGGAGGGATGTGCCTCATCAATTGAGCCACCTCTGCTCCCTGCTTTTGTTGTGTCTCTTATGTTTTTCTTCTCGTGTTTCTTGTTGCATCGTTTTGTTGCATCACCTTGCCATGCCTGCCTGTCGCGCCAGCTCACTGTCTTCTTTAGGAGGCACCAGGAACTGAACCAGGGACCTCCCACGTGGTAGGAAGGAGCTCAGTCACTTGAGCCACATGCCCCTCCGCCTCCGTGGTTTCTGATGAGATTGGCACTTAATCTTACTGAGGTCCCCTTGTGTGTGAGGCTTTGCTTTTCTCTTGCTGCTTTCAGAATCCTCCCTTTATCTCTGATATTTGTCATTCTCAATAGTAGGTCTATTGGAATAAGTCTATTCAGATTTACTCTGGGGTGCATTGTCCTTGGGCATTGATATTTATGTCTTGCATCAGGGTTGGGACGTTTTCGGTCATTATTTCCTCAATATTCTGTCTGTGTCTTTTCCATTCTCTTCTCCTTTTGGGACCCTGATAACGCATCTGTTTGTGCATTTCGTGTTGTCATTCAGTTCCCTGGGACCCTGTTCCATTTTTCCCATTCTCTCCTCTTTCTGTTCTCCTGTCTTTTCCAGTTTAGGTGTTCTGTCCTCGAAATCATTAATTCTGTCTTCAAGCAGTTCACATCTGCTGTATGTGCCTCTCACGTATTTTTTTTATTGTTTTTCCCCACCCCCACCCCCTACCCTGCTGTTTTTGCTGTCTGTGTCCACTCGCTGTGTGATCTTCTGTGTCTGTTTCTTTTTTGTCTTCTCTTCTTGTTTTTCTCCTCCGGGCTTCACGGGGATTCGGGTCCTGGGGCCCTCCAGTGTGGGAGAGAGGCACCCTGTTGCCTGTACCACCTCATCTTCTGGTTTCTGCCGCGTCTCGTCCTGACTCTCCCCCCGTCTCTCTTTTGTTGCATCTTCATCTTGCTGCATCACTTGCCGTGCGGGCCTGGCACGCCTCTACCAGGAGGGCCCGGGGATCGAACCCGGGTCCTCCCATGTGGTAGACAGAAGCCCAGTTGCTTGAGCCACTTCTGCCTCCTCTCATGTATTTTTGATCTCATTCATCATGTCTTTCATTCCTATAAGCTCTGTTACTTTTCTTTGTAGGTTTTCAAGTTGTTCTTTATGCACACTCAATGTCTTCTTAATATCGTTTATCTCTTTAGCCATATTTTCCTTCAGTTTTTGAATTGATTTAGATTTGTGTGATTATCATCGATTATTGTCTTAAGTCCTGTATCTCGTTAGAATATTTGGTTTGTTCCTCTAGCTGGGCCATTTTTTCCTGTTTCCTAGTATGGCTTCTAATTTTATGTTGATGTCTAATTTTATGTTGATCTGAATATGTTGGTAAATTTACTCTCATGGTCAATTTTTCTCTCTTGCCTAGTGTTGTTTTTTTTTCACAGCTCTTCTTGGATTTTTGGTTCAACTTATTCTTTTTATTTTTTTTTTAAACTCCATGATTTTATTTTTATTTTCATTTTTTTGAGGTGCCAGGGCTGGAGATTGAACCTGGGACCTCATACGTGGAAAGCCGGCACTCAACCACTGAGCTACATCAGCTCTCCCGAGTTGGTTTTCTTACTTGTTTGTTGTTTTGTTTTTAGGAGGTACTGGGGGCATCAAACCCAGGACCTATTATTTGGAAAGCAGGCGCTCAACCGCTTGAGCTACATCTGCTCCCCTCAACTTATTCTAAGTCTTTAAAATTGCCAAACTTAAGTTATCAGAATCAGGCCAGGGACTCACTAATGCAGTGCAGATTTTCTCCCAGGGGAGGGGCTAAAGAGAGACCTAAAAGCAGTTTTTCTCCTTGCAATTTCCAGACTGGCCAGCAGATGGTGCTTGTTGACACACCTTTCCATGGAAGTGTTTCTTTAAACCTCTGCCTTCCCACTTTTCTGGTCTGGCCACAGCCGAGATTCAACGCAGGCTCTGCTGGCCGAATTCACTGAAGAGAAGCCCTCCGACTCGCCGTCCCTCTTCTCTTGTAACAGTGGACAGGGATGAAGTCATCTGTTTCCTTCTCTGTAGGCTGCAGTGAGGCTTACTATCTTGAGGGTGGGGGAGGGGAGCCCTTCCTGGCGCTCCAGGGTTTTAGTAACTCACGTTTGCTGTTTTGCTTCTTCCTCTCTGTCCCTCGCCCTTCTGGGAGGTGTGCAGCACTGTCCTGGTCTGCTGACCCCCAAAGCAGGTCCCTCGGACAGCTTTTGGCCCTTTCTCCGTTGTGTTTGTGAGAGAGTTGAGCCCTGCCTACATACTCTAACGCCATCTTCCCGGAACTCTTCAACACATGATCATTTTTAAGGAAAACAGAAATGTATAAGTAATAAAAATTTTATTTAAATGTTAATATGGGGCACACTGCTGGCAATGAAGATGGTAATGGGGCAAAAGTTTTAAGCTGTATGAAAAATGTGATTTTCCATCCTGCCATTGCACTTGTGTGTGTGTGTGGGTGTGTGTGGATGTGGGTGTGGGTGTGTGTGGATGTGGGTGTGTGTGTGTGTATTCTCTTTGGGGCATATTGTCAAGTACTGAATTTGAAGCCCTTTGTAAACGTGAGGCTACTTGGCCTCTCCTGCTTATGACTGCCAAGCAGCTCTTTCCCCCCAATTTATTTTCACCCTTGAGGAATTAATACTAAAGGGAAGCTCTTTAAAATAACTGATTACCCTTGCCAGGGAAATGCATTGGAGTAGAGTGAGCTGTAATGCTAACCTCATTTTAAGTAAAAACATAAATCTTCCTCTTCAAAAGATAGTCCCGTGATGTTTGTTCTGTCCAAATTCTGAATTATCTTAAGTGTTAAATAACACGTATTATGTTCACCATTTGGAAGTGACCCAAATGGCAAAGAAAGACAATATCAAAATATTAAAACATGCCCCGTCAGAATGAGTTCCGTAAAAGCAGAGCTGGGTTTCAACATGGCTTAGTTCTAAATAAATATATGTGGAGGGTAAAGGTAAACTGGAAGCTTAAGGCTGAGTCACCTCCTAGCAAATATAAACGCACTGTGTGAAGGGTGAGTTGTTTCTACACCACAGATCCTTCCTCCAGAGCTAATGAGCCCCACTAACCCCGTTCGCCTTCTGCTTTCAGAAGCCCCGTGTGCTGTGCTCCATTCTTCTGACGCAGCCACTCTCGGTGGCGCGCTGCTAATGAGGGGCCGTGCTCCCCATCCATTAAGCAAAAGGGAAACAGAGGCCCTTAAAGCCTCAGTTTTTCATCTTGTGAAAAGAAGACTATTATTCCAATTGCCTAAAACTAGTCCATTTCTTATTCCAACAGTTAATGAGAAAGTAGTGTTATTTCGGATGAGTCGTTTAGCACATCTGAGCCTGTTTCTTTAAGAGGGAGATCATTTTCTGCAAACCTCACTTGGTTGTTTTGAGAATCAAAAATATGTGGTGCCCACTAGATTTGGAGGCCAAAAAAAATCTCAATTTTATTTCTGTGCCTCCAAACATGGCATATCTCTCCATTTATTTGGATCTTTTTTAATGTTTTAAATAAAATTTTATAATTTTCTCCATAAAGGTCTTGTGTATTTTTATTTGATTTATTCTAGTCTAGAATTCAATGTATTCTTTGGGTTCTCTCTATTTTTTGAGATTTACAATAAATTATATCTTTTAGTATTTTGTTTTCTTACTGTTTGGTTCTGGAAAGTAGAAATGCAATTGATTTTATATATCATTTTATTTCCCAGTAATAATAACAAAATATTTTCTACCTTTTCAGTTCTTAAACCTATTTCTTACTATTTCACTGATCAAGTCTTCTAATAAGTGTTGAAAAGAGGTGGTGGTAAAGCTTGTTTCCATCTTAAAGGGAATATTTTCATTATTTCTTCCTTAAATATGATATTTACTAGAGGTTTTCATAACTACTCTTTCATATTAAGAAAATCTCTTAATATTTCTATTTTACTAAACACTTTTTATCAAAAATGGTTAAATTTTCCAAATACATTTTCTGTACATGTTGAGATGGTCATATATTTTCCATTAGTCTGTTATTGTGGTAAATTATAGTAATTAATTTGCTAATATTAAACCCATCTTTTGTGTGTGTGTGATTTTTTTTTTATCTTCCCCCTCTTTGGTGTTTGTGTTCACTATCTGCTCTCTGTGTCTGTTCATTGTGTGCTCTCTGTGTCTGCTCATCTTCTTTTTTAGGAGGCACTGGGAACCAAACCTGGGACCTCCCGTGTGGGAGAGAGACGCCCAGTCACTTGAGCCACATCCGCTCCTTGCTTGTTGTGTCTTTCGTTGGGTCTCCTCATTGCGTCATCTTGTTGCATCAGCTTGCTGCGCCAGCTCGCTGTCTTGCTCATCTTCTTTAGGAGGCACCAGGAACCGAACCCAGGACTGCCCATGTGGAGGTGGGCGCCCAACTGCTTGAGCCACATCTGCTCCCCAAACCAATCTTGATTACTGGGATAAACCTATTTGAGAGAGAATAGAGGATTCTTTTTTTACATTTCTGAATTCATTTGATAATATTTTGTTACAGATTATTGTATCTTTAAAAGGATCATGAATAATATTCACAGATTAGCCTATGATTTTTCTTTATTTTATTATCACCAGGTTTTAATATCAAAGTTACTTAAGCCTCATAAAAAAGAATTGGCGGGGGATGGACGTGGCTCAAATGGCTGGGTGTCCGTCTCCCATATGGAGGGACCTGGGTTCGATCCCCGGGACCTCCCGGTAAAAATAAAAAATAAAAGAATTGGGGGCTTGGGTATTCTGTCTGTTTCAGTATACTGGAATAGTTTGTGAAGAAAGAATACAGAAATATTCAAATTTAATTTCTTCTTGCTTCAGACTTTAAGTTAAAAATTTCCCAGGAATTTTTCTTCCATCTACATTTTCAAATATTGAACATAATGTTGTTGATGAGATTTTATTATGTTTTAATCACTACAACATCTGAAGGTGTGACCCCATTTTCATTCCTGTCTTTATTTATTTGCACCTTCTTTATTTCTTGAAAAATCTTGACAGAGGGTTATCAGAGTTCCATTCTTTTGGAGGAACCAATGTTTAGCTTTTAAAATCTGCTCCTTTGTATGTTTGTTTTCTATTTCATTATTTCTGATCTCATTTTTGTGATTTCCTTTCTTTTAATCTTTAGATTTATTTTGCTGATCTTTTTCTAATTCCTTATGATAAATGAGTAGCTCATTGAAATTCAGTCTTTATTCTTTTAAACATACTGGGTTAAAATTTCCATCCAAGTAATACTTTAGCTATCTCTACTCATGTGATGCATTCTTCTTATAGTTCTGTCAGTTTTTGCTTTAATAGTTTCAATATATGTTATTAGTACAAATGAATTGAAATTGTTACACCCATTGTGATATGAGAAGTGCGCTTTTCAAGGAGGCACAGGCTTGAACTAGGTCATTTCTATTTCCGATTTTTATATTTTGTAAACAGCTAGCAAACCACTTTAGACAAAGAGGTCTTTACTATTTAGCAAAATGTATTCAGTAAAAACTATTCATGTTCCTCGACTTTGTTATTCCATTTCTGAGAAACTAACCAAAAGAAATAACAAGAAGTAGGAAAAGGCTTTCTGTACCAAAATACTTATTTGTGAGGTTGAAAAAAAAAAGTTCTAATACTAGAAGAGTGACTGTCTATGGCACAGCTGTATAATGGTATTTTATGCAGCCATTAAAATTGTAAAGAATTTGTAAAATGCTGGAAAGTTAGGTCACAATGATAAGTAAATAAAGCAGAATATACAGTATGATTTCAACTACCTTAACAGCTATAGAAAAATCTTAAAAGGAAATATCTCAAAGTAGTAAAATTGGTGAAATTGAGGGGTTTTCCTCCTTCCTTCCTTTCATTCTGTGTGATGTCATTCTTAGTTGTTATTTTGTAAAATATCAAGATAGGAAAGTCATTAAAAAAGAGTGCTGTGGCATATATATAAAGTGAAAGTTAACGTGTAAAACACATGTCTCATTCCGCTTCATCTCCGCTAGGTAAAGTGGTGGTGGAAGGGAACCGGTGCGTGGCTTCCGTGGTTTCCAGCCGCACAAGCCCAGGGACAAAGCCAGCCGCCGTGGGGTCCTTCAGCCCCCTTGCGTCCGCGCTTCCAAGAAAGCGCAAAGGAGGTGATTCAGACCCATCCCAGTAAGTTCCTCATGGAGAAGAGAACGATGGCTTTTCTCGCCATTAAGCGTTTCTTTAGTGCGCACCCACTGCCTGCCCCCCGTCAGGGTCGGGCAGGTGCTTCTCCGTTCAGCTCTGGCGGTTCCTCGGGGTCTAGGAGGGCCAAGGCAAGTTTGCTTGACTTTATGGTCACGTCAGGATGCTTATCTTCTCACTCGAAATAGTCAGCCACGGGGAGAGCGTCTTCCTGCAGCTTTGGCTAGAATAATTGCTCCGCTCACTTTTCACCTTGCTCATCCTTTGTATAACATTCAGCCCTTGCTTATCTGTGATCAGATCAGTCTTATAAAACTCTGGTTTTCCATGTTAAGCCAAGTAAGTAAAATCGTTTTCAGATTCTTAACGCTTATTGCCTAATGTGCTTTGCAGCCCCGAATAGTCTTTAATGACCTCCCCAAAGTTAGGGTTTACATGAAGAAAGTAAGCAGCCCAGAGCGATCCTCCTCAGGCTGCTGTCTACACAAGTGTGAACGCTGGTGGCGGCTCTCCAGCTCGGGAGAAGGCAAGAGGCCGGCTGGGGCTCGGGATGAGCTGGAGGGCAGCACGTGGCTCTTCTTGACCCCGCTCTTCACAATATGCTTCCTGCCTCGGCAATGCCGAGACGTCAGAATTAGGGTTATTCACATGTAACTACCAAAGCACTTCCCAAGCCATAGGTAGATAATTGGAAGATTCTCTGCTGTTTTGGTTTGTCTGTATTTCTCTTAGTCTTTTCCATTAATGTGGATGATCAAAAATAATGCAGTCGCTCGAGTGTGAGTTTGTATAGAGCTTTTTGCTGTCTTCAGTCTAAGTTATCAGGACGGAGTTTCCCTCACCTGGAGCTAGAATTGACTCTTAGTTCTCTCTTGTTGTCCTTATTCTTCAGAGTCATAGATTACATTCTTCTCTCTTAGTATCTAAATGTGATCATGTTGATGTTGGGCCAGTGAATATTAGAGGCAACAGTTTTATATCAAGGAGGGCCATGGTTGAGGCCTTATAGTGGTTTTGGGGGTGAGTGGGAGAATGGGATCGGGCGGGGAAATTCCATAACCATGCACAGAACTGGAGGTAATGATGTCTGGCCGCAAGCAGCACCGAGGATGTTTTAGGTAAATGTCCACGTTTTAGGAACTGAGGGTGCCAGCCAGCACTCGGCAGCGTGAAGCCTTGCCCAGGGCTGCCCAGCTATCGGAGCGCCTGCTTCGTCGTTGCGCCGCGCGTGGCAGGGTAAGGTACTTCTCGCCAGGCTGCCCACGGCCCAGCATGCCAGTGTAGGGTGACCCTCCTTCCTTCCAGGTCAGGAACCGTGACAGGAGAAGCGGTGGGAGAGCTTCCTCAGGACCGCTGTACCTGTCTCCTTGCAGCAAGGATGGAAATGCCAGCTTCCAGCGGCAGCAGGTAAGCCTGGACGGCTGTGACGAGGGCGTGTAGCGCAGTGGAAGGAGCATCTCATCGTCCTGAGCTGCTCACTGTCTAGCTGGCAGCTGCTCAAGTCTGCCCCAGGCCTTGTGAGGCCGCCGATTTCCATCCCCCAGTGAAATGGGCGTCAGAGTGCTTAGTGGGTTTTGCACAGTGCTCAGTGTATCGCGTCCTCCCCAGAGAAGCCAGGCGTCAAAGCCGGTCGGTGGGTATGAAGCTGACTCTGATGTAGCCCCTGAGGGTTGGGTATTTTTCAGCTAAAAGAACGTAAGAAGTCTGCCCTTTCTCTGGGCCTGCTGGTTGTGAAAGGAGTGCTGGGTTTTTTAAAAGGTCTTCAGGATGATCTGGAATGTGCTCATTAAACGCTTATCGAGTACCCTCCGTGGGACCCCCCAGTAGACAGGTAGGGGTGCTCTGGCAACAAGAAAGGTTTAATGAGCTTCCTGGAGAAGTGGCCTTAAGCCAGGTTGTGAATGAAGAGTAGACACAGCCGAATGGAGCAGGGGTGGGGAAGGGCGTCTAGATGGAAGGGACAGCTGTACAGAGGCGCCGTGGTATGAAGTAGCACATCGGTGGTGAGGAAACGAGTGGTTGTCACGGTAGACGGGGTGAGCCGTGAGGCTTGACAGTTACACGTGCACTCGGACCAGAAGGACCTTGTCCGCTGACCTAAAGACTGAAAATTATCTCGACTGCGAAGGAGAAACGGAAGGATTTTCAGGGTTAGAGGACGTTTTCAGAGGATCGCCCTGAAACAGCTTGGAGAGTGGGCTGCAGGAGGGAAGCGCCGCAGGCAGAGAGGACAGCTGAGAGCTTTTGCTGGGGCGTGGATGAGATCCTGCGGGTGCGGGCCTGGGACAGTGACCCTGGCAGGAAGGATGTGGGGTGAAGGAGACATCTCGTGGCACATTTAGAAGATAGATGGGAGTGGATGTGGCTCAAGCAGTTGGGAACCTGCCTCCCACATGGGAGGTCCTGGGTTCAGTTCCTGGTGCCTCCTAAAGAAGATGAGCAAGACAGCAAGCTGATGCAACGGACTTATGCAACAAGGAGACATAACGAGGAGACACAATGAGAGCCACAACAAGCAGGGAGCAGATGTGGCTCAAGCGATTGGGCACCTCCCTCCCACATAGGAGGTCCCGGTTTGTTTCCCAGCACTTCCTAAAAGAAGATGAGCACAACAAACAGACACAGACAGCAGACAGCGAGCACAAACAACGGGGCAGGGTGGGCAGGAAGAGAGAATCTCTGGGACTTTGTGACTGCAGGTTGGGGAGAGAGGACGTATAAGATGTGTCCAGGTCTTCTGACCTGGGTACCTAGGTGGAGGATGGTATTATTGTTTACTGAGAATGAGAGAAAGATGATGAGTTCAGTTTTAGACACACTGAGAACACGGGATATTTGGGAGACCTTCAAGTAGGCAGTGGATGAAGAGTCTGGTGCTCAGGGTTCGGTCCTGGACTTGAGATAGCCTCAGGCATCCTGAGTGTGCAGGAGGCAGTCGAGGTTGCTGACAAGGGTGAAGTCGCTGGGGGCAAGTGTGTGGGGTGGGAAGACGTCGGGGGCGGCTCATGCTGCCTGAAGACGGTAGAGGAGGGGAGGCCTCCTCAGAATAGGAGAACATGGCTCTGAAGCGCGAGTGCATCACAGAAACCGCAGGAGGAGACTTGCAAAAAGAGGAAGCGTGAAAAGCTGCAAATCGGGAGAATATTTTAGAGTGTCTCTATCTCTGGTTGGCTCAGGCAGAATGCCTACATTTCATTCAAAATGCAGTCAAAGTAGTTTTCAAAGCAAGCTTGAACTAGGTTTAGGAAAAAACATGATGTCACTGTAGTGTAACATGCTGCACTGAGAAAGTGCATCTAAGGGAAGTATTATCCACATCAGAGAGCTTGTTACAATCCATATGCAAAATATCGTGACGACAAATCAAATGCCAGCACAGAGCAAATACACAAAAAGCAACTTTACTAATCATCTAGGTTCATGCTTCAAACGAAGACATGAACCGTGTGACTCAGAAGCTCAGACCTTTACTCTGTTCTGCCAGAGACCTTTCCATTAAAGTAGATTTGGATTTCATAAGTGCAGCATGTTTGGATTTCACATCCAGGAGCCAAGCTCAGTCAGTGAGTTTGTTAAAGCCTCCGTAATCAGAGCAAAAGCATGATTTAAACAAGCCAAAGTCTACCTTCTGAAACTGAAATACTCTATCTGTGTATATAACTCCAGGCCGCTAAGGAAGAAAATCATCTTTTCTTTCTGTATAATTATTTTCTCCATTTTACTCCCCAAATATGAAGTCAGCTAAAAAGAGAAAAGCTGCCCTAATCTGACCCTCTCTTTTGCTCCAGAGAAACCTTGGTTCTGTATGTGCCAAGGAGGACAGCGGACAGCAAGGCGGCAGGGGACGGGGGAGAGCAGCCTGCCCGGAGCTCTGCGTCCGCACCTGGTCCCTCATCACCTGTGTGGCCTCGAGCGGTCAGCGGCCCCTTGCTTAAGCTTTTACCTTAGTGGTCCTCTTTATTTAGAATGGTTATAAGCATCTCTTCATAAGATTTATTAGCTTTTCAATAGACAGCATTTATTTTCATTAAACAGAAAAATATTATTAAAAACACAAATAATAAAATAATTCAAATGAATAAAATAGTTCAGAGGCAGGTCAAACTTTTTGCAAAACCTGAAGAATGATGTTGTTAAGTCTTGCAAGAGGGAGATTTGGCAAGATGAATCAAAAGCCTTAAAATAGTTATCAATAAATTATACTTCTGAAAGTGAAGGTGGCTCAAGTGATTGAGCTCCCGCCTACCACATGGGAGGTCCTGGGTTCGGTTCCTGGAGCCTCCTGGAGAAGACAAGCTGGTGCGTTGGGCAGGTGCGGCGAGCTGATGCAACAAGATGATGCAACAAAGAGACACAAAGAGGAAGGACAACGAGAGATACAACAAAGCAGGAAGCTGAGGTGGCTTAAGCAATTGAGCGCCTCTCTCCTACACGGGAGGTCCCAGGTTCGATTCCCAGTGCCTTAAGAAGACAAGCAGTCACAGAGTGCAAGCTATGGGGGGGGAGGGGAGGGGGAATAAATAAATCTTTTAAAAAAATTTTACTTCTAGAAATTTATCCTAGGCGAATAATCAAAGATACAGGTACCACAACATTATCTGCCATATTACTTATAAGATTGAAAAATTAGAACAATTGAAATATCCAAAAGAGAAATCAATTAGATCACTTATGGTATAGCTGATCAGTGGACTGCTATTTAATCATTTCAAATTATGTTCTCTCAGAATATTTGAAGATATGGGAGAATGCTCATGTTACAGTGTTGAGTGAATAAGACAAGACATAAAAATATGTATACTCTGATCTCAGTTTTGTTTATCATATAGAGGCATGTACGTGCGTTCACGGCACAAGCACACACCATGGCTAAGTTCAGCAGTCAGCAAACAGGGTCTGGTGTGTTCCCATGTGTGGAGGGCAGAGGGTGGAAGGAGACACATTAAAATACTAACTGGTATTTCCAGGTGCTGGGATTGTGGGAGCTTTTCCCTGGATTTTTCAAATTTCCTTCCAACAAACAAATACTTTGGAATACAAAATAATAGAAATACGTATTTTTAAAAGCTCCTTGGCCTGTATACATTTTTATTGTTGAAAGTGTTCTGTCACCATCAGTGTATTCATTCAGGGCTTTTCCTATGGGAGAATATACTAATGTGAAGTTTAGTGCTATTGGCAAGTAGCAGAGTTTCCACTTTGCAGTAATACTTCTTAGCAGCCAGGTGAATATTTAGGCAAAATAAATTCCTTTTGATTAAAAGTCTGAGAGCTTAATGCATTTTGAGGCTGGTTTTAAAACAGCTATCGTAAGTTTTGGGGTCAAATCACCAATATTTTTAAAAATACCTCTATTTTATTTAATGTTATTTCTGTGAGCATCTTCTTCTTTCTCAAGGTTGGCATGAAATCATTTCTAAATAGCACACCAGTTATGTCCACATCAGTTACAGTAGCTCTTTGTTACCCTGATGGAAGTGGCATGCTAAGGATGCAGGCGGACAGCAGGAAGCATTTCTGCATGTGTGTCCCGTGATAGCACTTGAAGGATTTAAGAGGAATTGGGATGATAGGACTTAATCTCACGTTTATTTCTCTCTCAAGAATTACAGAAAAGCTGCCTCGTATAGTTTGGTATTTTATCCTGCTTTTTTATAGAATGGAAGATGGTGAACAAGTAGAAATGAAGCCTTCAGGTGCATTGAACTGTTGAGAGGGCCCTGGTGGGTGGGAGATGTTGCACATGGATGTCTTTATCCGGTGCTCAATGCGATGCCAGCGCTGAATGGCTCGTTGGTATTTAGATTTTTCCCATTTTTTATGCTCTGAGAAATAATGACTGTTACCAGGTACCTGTTCCTTTCTTTTCTACTTGGATAACATTTTGGCTTTTGTGCCTTTAAATTTCTCTTAGAAGGTCTGTTTATTAAAAACAACGATTGTTTTTTAAGTTCTTGAGAAAAACTGCTTCATGCTGTCCACAAATCAGAAATACCTATGAGGAGAGTCTGATTATTAGAAATAAATCACCATAAATCCTCTGTTAACTGGTTGAATATATTCTTTGAACAAAACAATTTTTTCGACATCTGACAACATAGCCAGATCTGGGTTTTGCCTTCTCTTCATTGAGATAAGATTCAGCAGAACGCTGAAATGGTTCAAAGTGGCAGTAACAAAGTGACCAGGGACGGGAGAGCCGGGCCCTGACAGTGCATAAAGCAGAGAACTGGTCTCTGGGCAAACACGCCTTTCCGCGCTGCGCGCCTCCGGGCTCCGCGTCACGGGCAGCCCCTTCCACTCGAGCTCCTTGTTGGAGAGCTGGTCACCCCCTCCTCTGCGTCCCCGGCTCCTGCTCTGCTCTGCGCCTCAGCGGCCTTGTTTGCCCCCTGCTCTCACGTCCCTCCAGACCCCCACCCTGGAAGAGAGCACCCCTTCTGCTGCACAGTCCTGCCGTGGTTAATCCTGGTAGAGAGAAGAGCTGGTGGTTCTAGCAAGAGCATAGCTATCACATTCCTTTCCTCTTAAAATCTCAACCTCAAAATTGCTTGTGAATAGGCCAAAGTTGGAGTAGTTAATCTGAGTTTTATGTACATACACACATGTCCTCACTTTAATTCGAATTCCATTGGGTTTGCCCCCAGAGTGTATACTTGGCCCCAGGAATGGCAATGCCAAAGGCAGATGGGGTTGGGGAGAGCTGGCTCTGCCGGTCTGCGTCGTTCCACCTCCTCACTTCTAGTGGAAAAGCGCATGCTCTTTTATCTAATTTTAAGTCTGTCTAAGGACAGATTCACGTTACGTTCCCTACTCAGGCTCTTTCCCACTGACTGTCCCCCTAACGCTTCTCTCTAGAAATTATGGAGTTGCCATGCTCTGAGGGTTTTAGGAGAAAATGACAAGTAATTACAGTAAAGTTGGAAAGTAAAATAGCGTCCTTCTTCAGTTCTCAGGTTTACATTTCCCCCCACATTCTGTCATCTGTCTTATCATCAGTGGCATCTTACTGTGAGCTGGCAGTGTTTTTCTTTCTTTGTGAGGAGTTAAACAATAGTGCATCTTGCATTTGGTGGTGCTTAGGTTTGATGAAATATGGTGAGGATATGTGAAAGGCAGTGATGCAGCAGAGAGAGAAGTAATTCATTCTGCGCTAGTCAGGAGAAGCCCAGAAGAAAAATATCTGAGCTGGGCTCTGAAGAAGAAGAAGGGTTTTCCCGAGAATATAAAAGGGAAGGCTGCAGCAAGCCTCGTAAAGAGCAAAGCGTGGAGGAGACGTGAAACCACTCGGCATGTTTGGGGCTGGCCAGCCGTCTGGCCCGGCTGCTGCGTAAACTCCGAGCCCTGAGGAAGAGGCTTGGAGAGGTGTACCTGGGCATGCAGGCCTGAGGAAGAGGCTCGGAGAGGTGTACCTGGGCATGCAGGCCTGAGGAAGAGGCTCGGAGAGGTGTACCTGGGCATGCAGGCCTGAGGAAGAGGCTCGGAGAGGTGTACCTGGGC
>JAQZBX010067137.1:0-15990 GCA_029593785.1 Cabassous unicinctus
TTTTTTTTTTTTTTATTTCAATGTGTATGATTTCTTTATATATGCTGGATATTAGGCCCCTATCAGATATATGGTTGCCAAATATATTCTATCATTGACTTGTTTGTCTTTTCATTTTAGTGACAAACTCCTTTGAGGTGCAAAAGTTTTTAATTTTCAGGAGGCTCCAATTATCTAGTTTTTTCTTTCATTGCTCATGTTTTGAGTATAAAATTCATGAAATCATTTCCTACTACAATATCTTGTAGATGCTTCCCTCGATTATTTTCCAAGATCTTTATGGTCTTGGCTCTTATATTTAGATCTTTGATCCATCTGGAGTTAATTTTTGTATAAAGTGTGAAATGCTGTTCCTTTCTCAAACTTTTGGATATGTATATCCAGTCTACAAGCACCATTTGTTGAAGAGGCATTCTGTCACAGTTGAGTGGGTTTGGTGTCCTTGTTGACCTTGTTGAATACCAGTTGACCATATATGTGAGGATCTATATCAGAATTCTCAGTTCTGTTCCATTAATCATTATGTCTATCCTTGTGCCAATAATGGCAATTTTGACCACTATAGATTTATAGTATATTTTAAAATCAGGTAGTGTGATGCCTCAAATTTCATTTTTCCTTTTCAACATGTTTTTGGCTATTCATGGTCCCTTGAACTTCCAAAAAATTTCATAATTAGCTTTTCCAATTCAGTAAAAAATTCTGTGGTATTTTTTATTGGGATTGCATTAATTCTGTAAATCAGTTTTGGTAAGAAAGGCATCTTAATGATGTTTAGTCTTCCTATCCACGAACTGGGAATATTATTCCATTTATTTAATTATTCTTTGATTTCCTTTAACAGTGTTTTGTAGTTCTCTGTATATGAGTCTTTTACATCTTTAGTTAAATTTATTCCTAGCTATTTGATTCTTTTGTTATTATAAATGGACTTATTTTCTTATCTCCTCAGATTGCACATTTTTGGTGTACAGAAATGCTAGTGATTTTTGCATATGGATCTTATATTCTATCACTTTATTGAACTCATTTATCAGCTCTAGAAGCTTTGCCTTAGATTTCTCAGGGTTTTCTATGTATAGGATCATGTCATCTACAACTATTGAAATTTTTACTTCTTCCATTACAATTTCGATGCCTTTTATATATTTTTCTTACCTAAGTGCTCAAGCAAGTACTTCTAACAGAGTGTTCAAGAAGATCATTGACAGTGGGCATCCTTATCTTTTTCCAGATCTTAGAGGGAAAGCTTTTAGAATTTTATAATTGAATATTATGAAAGCTGTGGGTTTTTCTTATATTCACTGAATCACATTGAAGATGTTTCTTTCTGTTCCTAACTTTTGAAATGTTTTTATAAGAAAAGGTGTTGTATTTTGTTGAATGCTTTTCTGCCTCTATAGAGATGACCATGTCATTTTTTTCTTTCAATCTGTTAATTTGGTGTATTACTTTGATTGATTTTCTTGTTGATCCATCCTTGCATACCATGGATGAAACCAATTTGGTCATGGTATAAAACTCATTTGATGTGTTGTTGAATATGATCAACAAGTATTTTGTTAAGAATTTTAGCATCTAGTTTCACTAGAAAGATTGATTTATAGCTTTCCTTTCTTGTGGCATCTTTGTGTGGTTTTAGTATTAGGGTGACACTGGCATCATAGAATGAGTTAAGAAATGTGCTCCCACTTCTGTTTTTTGGAAGAGTTTAAGCAGGATTGGTTTAAGTTCTTTCTGGAATGTTTCATAGAATTCCCCTGTGAAGCCATCTGGTCCTGGGGTCTTCTTAGTTGGGAAGTTTTTGATGACTAATTCAATCTCATTACTTGTGAATGGTCTCTTGAATTCATCAATTACTTCTTTCATCATTGTAGGCTGTTTGTGTGTTTCTAAGAATTTGTTCATTTTTTCTAAGTTATCCTTCTTGTTAGCATTCAATTTTTCAAAGTATCCTCTTATGATACTCTTTATTTTTTGCAGTCAGTGGTGCTATCCTCTTCCTTATTTCTTATTTTATTTATTTGCATCTTCTTTCTTGTGTTCTTTTTTAGTCTAGCTAAGGATTTCTCAATTTTATTAATCTCAAAGAAACAACTTTTTGTTTTGTTTATTGTTTCTAGTGCCTTCTTATTTTCAATTTCATTTAGCTCTGCTCTCATCTGTGTTATTTCCTTCTTTCTACTCGCTTTGGGATTCATTTGTTCATTTTCAAATATTCCAGTTAGGTTGTTGATATTAGCTCTTTCTTCCTTTTATGTAGGCATTTTGGCTATGAATTGTCCTCTCAGCCCTGCTTTTGCTGCATCACATAGGTTTTGATATGTTGTATTGTCATTTTCATTCATTTCAAGGGAGTTACTGATTTGTCTTGCAGTTTCTTCCTTGACCTACTGATTCTCTAAGTGTGTACTGCTTACTTCCATATCTTTCTGCTTAATCTGGTTCTCTGTCCCTTGATGATTTTCAGCTTCATTATATTGTGATCAGAGAAATTACTTTGTATAGTTTCAATCTTTCTGAATTTATTGACTGATCCCTGTGCACTCAAGAGGAATGTATGTCCCAATGTATTTGAGTGTAATGTTCTGTATATGTCTATTAGAGCCAGATACTCTAATGTATTATTTAAGGTCTCTGTTTCTTTATTGATCTTCTGTCAAGATGTTCTGTCTTATGATGATATTGGTGTTCTAAAATCCCCCACTATAATTGGAAAAGCATCTATTTCTCCACTTAATTTTTTCTGATGTTTTCCTCATGAATTTTGAGGTGCCTTGGTTAGATGCATAAAGGTTTATGATTGTTCTTTCTTCTTGATAAATTAATCTTTTTATTATTAAATTATATCTTTCTTTGTCTCTTACAGTAGCTTTGCATTTACAGTCTATTTTGTCCATTATTAATATAGCTACTCTCACCCTTTTTTTAATTGTTTGCATGTAAAATTCTTTTCCAATCATTCACTTTCAGCTTTGCATTCCTGTGTCTATGGTGAGTTTCTTCTAGACAGCATATAGATGGGTCATATTTCCTTATCCATTTTGCCAATCTGTGTCTCTTGTTTGGAGAGTTTAATCCATTAACATTCAATGTTATTACCATCAAGAAATTAATTATATCAACAAAATTTTCTTTAGCATTATGTATGCCATATGGTGTTTTTATTTCCCTTTTTATGTTTTTAGTTATAATTACTCTGTCCTACAATTTTCTCTCCTGTTTTTTCCTTTCAAGCTGCAGAACTCCCTTTAATATTTCTTGAAGGGCAGGTTTCTCATTGAGAAACTGTCTTAATTTTTGTTTATCTGTGAATATTTTTAACTCTCCCTCATTTTTTAATGCCAACTTTGCTGGATACAAAATTCTTGGCTGACAGATTTTTCCTTTTAGCACCTTAACTATGTCATACCACTGCCTTCTTGCCGCCATATTTTCAGATGAGAAATCAGCATTTAATCTTACCAAGCTTCCTTTTATGCGATGGAGCTCTTTTCTCTTGTTGCTTTCAGTATTCTATCTTTTTTGAGCATTGGACAATTTGACAAGTATATGTCTTGGGGTCAGCCTGTTAGGATTTATAAGTTTTGGCATGCTCTGTTCTTCCTGGACATGTACGTCCATGTCCCTCAAAAGAGTTGGGAAATTTTCAGCCATTTTTTTCCTCCAAAACTCCTGCACCATTTCCTTTCTCTTCTCCCTCTTCCTCCCAGGGAACACTCCCTCTCACTCCAATGGCAGCAGCAAGCCAGTGGCTCCACTGAGGCTACTTGGCCTGAGGGCAGGGTCTATGTGCCATTTCCAGCCACAGGGGTGAGCACCTCATGTTTTTCCTTTAGCTTCTTTATCTTTCCAGTACCCTCCTGGATGACCCAGAGCACTTTTCCATTCTATATGTACCGAAAGCAGCTCCTTCAGATAGATCCTTGCCTTTTCCACTCCTTTCTATGAGAGAGTCAGACTCTGCCTACCTACCTTGACACCATTTTGTTTATACTATTAACCACAATCTTCATCCACCACCCAAATCAGTATGCTATACAGTCCCTTGATTATTCTCTAGCTTCTATTCAATTTACATTTATATCCACAGTCTCCTGCTTCAACCACAATCACACCTATAAATCAGCAGTGTTAATTATACTCACTTTAATATGTTGCCATTAACTCTATTCATTTTGACACTTTTACAATATACTTAATTAAAAATTTTATTTATATTATGCATCAGCTCCCATTCTCAACACACATTCTATCTCCTAGTGTCTTATTCTCTAGAGTTTACCTCAGTGAGTTTACTTATCATATCTAGTTCATATTAATGAGACCATACAATATTTGTCCTTTTGTGTCTGGCTTATTTCACTCAACATAAAGACCTTGAGGTTTATCCATGTTGTCATATGCATTCTGATTTCATTTCTTACAGCTGAATAGTGTTGCATTGTACATGTTATATAAAGACATCATGCCACTCAATGATAAAAAGAGAAGTAACCCAAATAAAAATGGGCAAGGGACTTGAATAGACATTTCTCCAAAGAGGAAATACAAATGGCCAAAATGCTCAGGAAAAAAATTGTCAACATTACTAGTTATTAGGGAAATGCAGATGAAAACTATGGGATACCGTTTCAAACACTTTATAGAATGGCCATTATTAAAAAACAGAAAAAATACAAGTGCTGGAAAGGATGTGGAAAATTGGAATACTCCTTGACTGGGGGGGAATGTAGAATGGTTCTTCCATCTGTGGAAGATAGTTTGGCAATACCTGAAGAAAATGAATATAGAACTGTTGAATGACACAGCAATCATGTTATTAAGAATATATTCAGAAGAGCTGAATGCAAGGTTGCAACTCACATTTGCACACCAGTGTTCATAGCAGAATTATTCACAATTGCTAGAATATGGAAACAGTTCAAGTTTTCATCAACTGATAAATGGATAAGCAAAATGCATCATATATCCTATTCTTTTGATATAACATTTCTGTAATCTAAAACATCTATAAAAATAATTACAAAAAAATATTATGAGCTTCAGATATCCATAAAAGAAAATATAAAATTGTAGAGAAAAAAGTCAAAGTGAAAGAGACAGAGAAAACTATTAGGATTTTATCATGACCCTGGGGAATAAAGATCAATGGATCTACATAATCAAATATACATGACAATACATAGAAGAGCATATCTACATATAAATATAAATTTATATATAACCAAAGAGTTGGTAAAACATAAAGTCATAATTCCACAAGAAAATATCCAGAAGTTTACCCCTCATATTTTTAAGACTTTTAATTGAATATACAATTGGACAGTGATAGCTTTCTCAGGAAACAGTTCTGCAGATGTCTCAGGTAGTATCATTTTAATTTTTAAAAGAAATATGATGGTGTTATCAATTACTGAAAAATTGAAAATATAAGAAGATATTTCAGGCATTGGAGGAAAATGAACACAATTAAGACTTTTACCAGGATAATTACTTTTTAAACTTTTGATTTAGAAATACTTTCAAATTTACAGGACAGTTAACAAAAATACTACAAATTCTATAGACAGAATTTCAAATACCTCTCCATCCCCCTGATATACATATCCACCAATTTTAACATTTTGTTAAATTTGGCATATCATTCTATATATCCATTAATCTATCAATCCCCCTATCTATACATTTATTTGTCTATCCATTTACCATGCATTTTCTGAAGACTTGAATGTAGGTTGTATACATCATTCTCCTTGAACATTGAATACTGCCTTTCACATTTCCCAAAAATGATATTCACTCATGTAATTACATTAAATGAAGTTTTAAATTTCAATAAATTTAACATTGTTATAAACTTACAGGCTATAGTACAACTTTTCATATGTCCCCAAAGTTTCCTTTTTTATCCCCTTTCCTCTCTTAATAGATCCTATCCAGGATTGTATATGAAAATTAATTGTCATTTTCTCTTTCAGTTACTCATTCAATTTTTTAAGTTGTGGGAACCTATATACAATGTAAACATTCCCATATCAATCACTGCCAAACACACGATCCTGGAATCTCATTTTTTCAGTTTTGTTACCCTTACCGCTTTCCATTACCCAACCTTTCTCATATCTGAAACAGAAACTCCACACCCACAATGCATTAACTCCATGTAACCTTAAACCCTAAAACAAACTTTTCTACCTAAACTCAAATGTCTTACTCTGTGAGCTTGCATATTTTCCAATATTTCATTTGTAGTTACCATGGGGCTTAAATTAAGATCCTAAGTCTACAACAATCTCATTTCCATAGATACCAATTTGACACAAATGTATATACAAGTTCCTTTATCTCCCTGCCCTCCACCTGTATGTAGTTCTTGTCAAAAATTACATGTTTATGCATTATGAGTCCACATCAACTCTGTTATCATTACATGTAAGCATTTGCCATTTTAGACCATGTGGGAAGAAAAAGTGGACTTACTGAAATCCCAAAAGTACTGGCATTTAGTTATACCCATGCCATTGTCCTTACTGAAGACACTTATAGCTTCTTGTGGCATTGCTCTATTTTCTAGTGTCCTTTCCTTTCAGTCTGAAGAACTCACTTTTGCATATGGGGTAGGCCTAGTGTTGATGAACTACACATAGCTTTTTTAAAAAAATCTTGGAATGCCTTAAAATCTCCCTCAGGTTTGAAAGATTGCTTTGCCACGTATGATATTCTTACTGGGTAATTATTTTCTTTCCAGACTTTTAAATATTTTGTCCCACTGCCTTCCTGACTCCATGGTTTCACTTAAGAAATTGACACTTTATCTTATTTAGGATCTTTGTATGTGACACATTGCTTCTCTATTGTTCCTTCCAGAATCTTCTCTTTGTCATTGGCATTCAAATATTTGATTATAATTTGCTATGGTGTGGGTATATTATTATGTATCCTGTTTGGAGTTTGTTGACTATTTTGCATGTATTTCACTGGGAAGTTTTCAGCCATTGTTTCTTTGACTATTTTGCCATGTTCTCTCTTTCTTCTACTTCTGGGACTCCAAAGTATTTGTATATTGTTGTGCTTGATGATGACCAACATATTCAGTTTTTATCATTTTTTTAAATTCTTTCTGCTACTTAGAATAATTTTTAAGCCTCTGATTATTTCTTCTGACAGCTTCAATCTGCTGATGAACTCCTCTAAGAAATTTTTAACTTCTATATCTATGATCTTCAGCTCTGCTTGGTTCCTGTTCATAATTTCCATCTCCCTAGTGATATTCTCTTTGGTATCATATATCTTTTTTCTGATTTCCTTTGGTTCTTTCTCCAGGTTTTAATTGAGTTATTTGGGCATAGTTAGCATCATTTTTAGGTCTTTGTCTGGTATGTATCAAATTCTGTACTCACCATTGATAGTTGCTAATGATTTAATCTTTTCCTTTTCCTGGATTATCACTGCTTGTTTCCTTCTAGGTGTTGTAAACTTTTGTTGAAAGCTGCACATTTTGAAATTTTAGTGTGTTATTGTAAGAATTTAGATATAGAGGCATCTGTTCCTACAGCTATTTTTATGACAGAGCTTTTTTTGAATGTCAGGAATTGTCAAAAAAATAAAATGTAAAAAAGTAAAAAACTTCTCATAGTCTTTGCAGTTTATTCAGTGCAAGTTACACCTTTAGAGTATATCCCTACAATTGGGCTAAAGATTAGCTTGAGGTCAGAGAATTGGAACTGCTTTGTTCTTTTCTGAGCAAACATCTTGCCTTGGGCATAAGCATGTGAACCTAGGAAAATACAGGGCTAAAAAGGTCCATTTTTTCATCAGAATCCATTTCCTCACAGTCCTATCTCAAAAATTGCATTATATGTCTAACAGACAGCAATCCCTTACCCAGTACAGCACAATTTTACTGTTCTCCCACAGTTTTCTGTAGACAGCAAGCTCTCTGAATTGCTCCAAATACAGGAAAATTCTGAAATGTAGAGTCCATCAGGCCATCACCAGACAGACTGATCCAGACAAACATGCTCCCGATGTGTGCACAAAGCTTGCTCAGCTCCCTACAAAATCTACCCCAGGGATCCAACCTAGGAGCTTAGGCCAGCTACATGCCTAGCCAGTGAGTGGTGAATGAGGGGCCAGCTAAGATGCCATGAAATCCTTCGAAGTTTTAGATGCTTTTTATTTGGTTTGGCACTCATCCCATTCTTGCAATGCATTAACTTTCTTCTGGTGCTCTATTAAGATATTTTGTTAGTTCTTGTTAGTTGTTCAAAGTTTCTGTGGAGGATAGAGACCTGAAATGTCTCACTCCACTTTCTTGATCAGAACCAGGATTAATATTTTTATGACAATATGTTTTTGATATCTATTCAATACTTGCTTCTATAATGAATAATAGATACTGAGCCATAGTGAAGCCAGCTAGTAAAATCCATCAGTAGATGGATCTGGAACCTGATGAGAGGACCATGTGGACATCAATACCCCAAAATGGCTGCTGGAAGATCCTCACAAGATTTCTCCTGGAAGCCAGCAGAAACCCCAAATATTCTTCAGAGGCCTTATAATTGGGCCCTCCTGGGGATTAATGAGTGGGGTAATCAATCAGAACAGCAAATACCTGGGACTCCTCCCATGCCATTATCAAGGGGGTGGAATAATTTGTGGTTTAAGAGCAGGTACAAAGGTCAAATTGCACCTGCTCCCTGGTCTCCTGCTCTGATCCTGCTCCTGCTCCTGTTCCTGTTCCTGTTCCTGCTCCCAGCATCTGCTGCTCTCGGCCCTGGTGGCTTCTGTGCCCTGCTCTCTCCATTTCTCCCCTGCATGGATCAACATGCAAGTAAAACCTGGGCATTTATAATCTATAATGGGAAATTGTAGTCTATTAATCAGCCCTCTTTATCACTCTTCAGCCCCTTACCCTCTACTGGGGACCCGTGACCTGTTATTTTCTCCCATTTCTCTCCCCTCCCTACCTTAATAAGTTACTGGCCTCACTAACGTGATGTGCTCTGAAATTCATTTCTGCAGCATAAGTCAAGAACCTAGATTAAATTCAGTAACATATTTGGTCAGCCAGGCCCAGGAGATTATTGGTGATTGTAATGATAGCCTACAGTTTGTTTAATGTCTTCTTTTGCTTATCCATTTTAAATGGGTTCACCTATGAGCCCACACAGGATGAATTCCTGGGAGGGAAGAGGCCAGGTCACGTGAATTCTCTGTGTCCCTGCCACATGTTCAGCCTTGTGAGACCTGACTCCAGCTGGGAGGGCTGGGGCACAGGGCAGGGGCTCAAAGCAGGGCCCTGCCAAGACAGAGGTCCCCCAGCCAAGTGCTGGGTGCTGCAAAGCTTTGTCAAGACCTTTTAGCAGCCAGGTGACTTTGCCTTCAGGCCATTGCCTTCTACCGCCCTCTCCCCTTGGAGGCAGTGGCAGGGCAATGACTCAGAGCTGGGGGCTTGCCCCCTCCAGGGGTCCATGCCTTTGCAGCAAACAGGGCCAAATGGATGCCATGGTAGTTCCCTTCCCCAAGGGGGTCACAGGCCAGGATTCCTCTCATAATTAACCATTACCCACATTATTTTACCTTCCTACTGCCTACTACTGAATTTCTCATTACAGGTTTGTGTTAAAATGCTTTGGAATGTCTTGAAAAGTATAAAACAGAAGATGCATTTGCTAACCAGGAAGAAAATTCCCTCAGGACCACAAGTCCTGTTTCCTAGAACAATTGATCTCTAATCACTTAATGGCCTTTTGATGGCTCATCTAACTGGGAAACTAACAAATGGTAAAATCTTAAGAGCAGAATGCTTTTTAAGGCCTTTGTAAGAATAGGAAGAAGGAGCACAATTAGGCTTGGAGCTTGAGTCTGAAAAACCAACCCTGAGAGCTGTTCCTTCTGTCTCCCAAGTCCACAACAGCTCCAGCAATGCCTGTTGGTAGGGTCTCTGATTCCCAAGGTGGCAGGAACCTGAGACATAACTCTGAATATCCTCCAAGACCTAAGAAGTATTGGGCACTTTGATTCAGATAGCAGCCTAAATGTTCTCTGAGACTTATCTCAGATGCTTCCGTTTGGGCAACAGTGTAGTCAGTCTCAGACCCTGAACTGCAGGAGTGCTGAGAAGCAGAGCAGTAATTCTGAGTGGCCCCCAAGAAATTCCTTGGGCCCATCTAGTCATACAGCAGCCAATCATCTTCTGAGACTTATCTCAGATGCTTCGGTTTGGGGCAACTGCTCTTTCTCCCATCAGTTGGCTTGGGTGCTTTGCTCTGAACTTCAGGGTTTCAGGCATCTCCCAGGACCTAGGTCAGCCACAGGGAGGCCTGTGAGCCCCAGACTCTGGATTTCAGGATGCTGGAACTGGAGCATCAGCTCCAAATTTGGAGTGGTGAATGTTTTAGTCAGACTTGGACTCTGGGACACCATATCAGTTGACTAAAAAGTGCTTCTTCATTCTTCATTCATGGGCATGGTCTCTAGCCCACCTGTAAACTCCCATTAGGAGTGTCTTCTCAAGAATCAGGAAATTCTGCCTGCTGCTGTTCTACATAGCTACAGGATAGCTGAGAGCAGCCTCTGTATAAGACCCTGAATTCCAGTTAGACCAGTATAAAAGAAGAGGACAGATAGATCCGAGAGCCAGGAACTTCATGTCATGTCTCCTTTAAAAAAATGAGGAAATACACCGCAAACTTCCATTAGTTTAAACTCAGTTGTGCTTATAAAATGTGTGAATAGAGATCAAGATCCAAACTGGTTACTAAACTTCTCCTGGAAAATAAAAAACCTGATGTGCCATCATTTAAGGTCAAGGAGTTCCTACAAATGCTAAGGGTATAAAGTTCTCTCTTCTGTTTTAATCTCTGCTTAACTATGTATTCAACTTTGAAATATGTGTTTAACTTTGTCAGTTTGCTTGTGCCTAGGAAATCAGATTTGGGGTTCACCTGTTACAAATTGGATAACAGTGAAAGTTAACCTAAAAATGAGTCTTTCAATTCAATACTGCCTGGCAAGTATATTTGACGTATAAATCACAAGTAGAATTAGTTCAACTGCTAGAAAAACAGAAAATTTAGCAAAGTTGTTACTAATAAAATACTTGTGCCTTCATTAATAAAGGTACCCAATTCGATTTAAAGTAAAAACTTACTGGAAACTATAGCTGAGTTAAGATCATTTATAGATGCTTTTATATTATAAAATAGCAGAAGGATAACTGAAATTATAACTGGGTAAATGTAGCCCAAACCTGCTATTATAAGTGTAAATCTTAAACTAAAAATGCCTTCATTTATGATAAATGGTAAAATAAATTCCATTGGTTGCTAATTGTAAACTAAGGTAAATTAACCAGTCTATGTCAGCATTGTCAAATTCCTTGTACATTCAAACCAGTCCTTCAATACACTGGAGGTTGCCTCTCCATTTGAGTTACTGGCTAGGTTGGTCACTGACCCCGAAAACAATAAAGATACATACTACATCTCTGATTGTGCTCCTGAAGTTGATGGAAACTGCATTGCAGTTTCAAACTCCTGCAGCAGCCAACGATGGCTTGATATAGCCAAATGTACAATAGATATTGCCTCCAGACTGGGACTGTTTCATAGTGCCAAAGGGTGCTACGCACCAGACCAGTGGAATACTGGAACCTACTTTCCTACCTTCTGTCTAGGATCAATGGTGCTGCAGCATGCTCATGTGAAAGGCATACCAAATGGAGCAATGAGCAACAGAGTACTGTGAGTAGAACTTAAACACATTTTGCATTAGGGCCTGCTCCCATGGAGAGATAACATGTAAGGTATTGCAAACCTGGAACTTAAATCTATTAATTATAGCTCAAAGAAAAACTTATGCATTGAGTAGTACATTAATATTAACTACTATACCTATATCCTAGTCTAGATATATGCCTGATGATTATAGTGATATCTTTTCTATTCTAGATTATATGCAGAGGGACATTGAACATGTTAAAAGTCCTGGTAAACTTTATTTTCTAAGTAGTTAATGAATATACTTAACCCAGGTGTCCCTTTACCCCTTGTTACAGCACCTGTACCAGTACTTAACGTTCCTAAGTATACCCTGGATGAACAAACCAAGGCAGCTAGCATGGAGTTCACCCTGGAAGCTGATTGGTGGCTTGCTAAGGACACTCAAGTCTACCTGCCAGGAGCAGTACAGTGGAAAGTCCTTCATGGACTTCACCAAGCCACTCATCTGGGGAGGGATTCCCTAACCAGCTTAGCTAAATTACTTTTTGCAAGACAGGGCCTGGTGAAAACAGTCAAAGAAGTTACCAGGAGTTGCCTCCTGTGTGCAATTAATAACTCAAAAATGGCTTAACCATACTCCCCCACTTAAACTCCCCTGTACAGTTGCAGGGATCATACTCTGGGGAGAGCTGGCAGATAAACTTCACCCACAGCCATCTTGTCATGGCTAAGCATTTCCCACCAGAAGGAAAATGACAAATGAGGTGGCTAGGACCCAGTTCAACTTAGCTCCTTTGAAATGGTCCATGGGTAACCTTACCTCACCCAGGATCTTGAAACCAGGTTCTGTTCAAAACAGAAAACAAACCTCTCTCAATCAAAGCCAAAGTGGAAGGAACTTTACTCTGTACTTCTGATCACTCCCACAGCTATTAAAGTTAAAGGAATTTCCAGCTTGGTGCAATAATCCTGAGTAAAATCAGCTACCCAGAAAAGTGCCAGCTCAACAGAAGCATCTAATGAAATGCACGAGTGCCAGTCATTGGACGGCCTGAAATACCTCTTCAAGAGACAAAGCTAAGTAGTGTTTATGTCAAATCCAACTGTTCCCTCTAACTCTAGCCCAGATGCCTATTGTTAGGGGGAGGGCAAACCAGACACCCCTTAAAAAACTTTGTCTGTTTTCATCTCCGGTAACTTAACTAAAAAAAGCAATGCCTCTTCTCATTCCTTTCCTACCATAGGAACTACGATTGCCAATTTATACCTAACCGCATTGTCTTTTGCAATCTCTTCTCTCTAGAGCTAACCAACAGCATAAAATAACTAAAAAGGGGGATACTTTTTCCCACCAACTTTGGGAAAATGCAGTCTTTACAGGAACCTGGCCTTGTCTACTTTTGTGGTCCAGCATCCTCTTAGTGGGATCATATATTCTCAAAGTTCTAATAAAGTTTGTTTCTTCCAGAATCAACATCTTGTTAGCCATATGGGAACTTCATCCGGCTTCACCCAGGATGCCAGATCCATCTTCCTCCAACTGAGATAGAATAGCCAGAGAGTTTTACACCTTGTCAGGTAGGGCCTACTGTCCCTAACTAGCAGGAAGTAGTTACAGAAGAATGAACATCTCCCTTCAACACCCCTTTAAGAATAAAGGTGTAAACTCTCTGAAGGGGGAATGAAGCAGGCTTCATATAGAGAATCAATAGATGGATCTGGAACATGGAGAAAAATCCGTGTGGACATCAATACCCCAAGATAGCTGCTGGAAGATCCTCACGAGATTTCTCCCAGAAGACAGGAGAAGACCTGAATATTCTTTAGAGACATTATCATTGGTCCCACCAGGGGGATTGATGGGTGGGGTAATCAATCAAAACAGCAAACACCTGGGACTCCTCCCATGCCATTAGGAAAGGGGTGGAATAATTAACAGTTTAAAAAGCAGGTGCAAAGTTCAAATCTCCTCCTGCTCCCTGTTCCCCTGCCCCGGTGGCTCCCACCAGCTCCTGCTGCTGCTCTCTGCCCTTGTGGCTTATGTGCCCTGCTCTCGCCATGCCCCTCTGTGAGGATCAACATGCAGGTAAAACCTCAGCATTTATAATCTATAATGGGATTTTATCACTCTTAAGCCCCTTACTCTCTACTGGGTACCTGGGATCTGTTATTTTCTTCCACTTCTCTTCTCTCCCTACCTTAATAAATTACTGGCCTAACTCACCTGAAGTGTTCTGAAATTCATTTCTGCAGCATAAGTCAAGAAACTAGATTAAATCCAGTAACATGTCTTTAGATTCTTTTATATGACATATCTAAGAACCTAGAAGCCCAGAACCCAGAGCATTTCACTAACATCTGGAGAAACAATTTAGTTTGTTTTTAGGATCATATTACATAAATGTGCTTGGAAAGGATGTTTTTAAAGTAATGCTTCCATAAATTGTTAAGATGCCTTTTGTCTATTTTATTTTCTGTAGTTGAAGTAAAGTTAAAAGGGAATTAAAAAGAGAAACAGAACTTCAAAATCCATGAGAGAACCTCTTGGCTCACTTACCAGCCTTCCCCCACTCCCTCCTAAGGCAAGGTGGAGCCCTGCAATCTCACTATGGGTCCCTGTCCCATTTCAAAGTGAGCAGTGTAAATCCAGCAGGCATACTGTTTTGCATGTAAGTCAGTGTCACTCTATTGGTTAGCAATCTGAAAGACTGAGCCAGGAAACTTATCTCAATCTTGCCCTCAGGGTTTGTCCTGGGGTAGAGAAGCAGTTCACAGATGGCTGAGCTATGGTAGGAAAAAGTTGTGCAAGAGACAAACTACATTCAGTCATTCATATGTAGAAGGAAGCAAATGTCTATTTCAGGAGAAGTAGAATGGACACTCAACCCATTGTGAACTGAGGATGAGGGAATTCCTAGTATCCCATGCAAGCATAAAGATAGGAGGGGAACAGGGTCTAAAGTTCCAGGCAGGGTCATATAAAACACAGAAAAAACCTTGCCCTTCATATTCATCTTATGCAGATCTTCTTGATAGGAGAGTTAAGCACTGAAGGAGACCAAAAGCCAAAGCTGAGCCAATTTGAAAGGTGAGGTTTGCTTTGGTTTAAATTTTTTAGTTAGATCCTGGCCACAAGGATATCTCTGTATAAGACTAAACAGACACAGATTAAGGATCAGACAGCTCAGTAACTAAATACTAGAATTAACACCTCAATATATTAAAATGTGCAATGGGTAACAAAAGATTACAAGGCAAACAAAGAAACAAGAAATGCTGGTCCACTCATAGGAAATAGATAAAAATTCAACAACCATCAGCAAAGATGAGCAGAGTCTGGATTTATTGGGCAAAGACTTTTAAAAAAATAATCCTCAGTGTGCTAAAAATGATAAAGGAAATCACAATGAACTAAACAATATGAGGAAAACAATGAGTGAGAAATATGAAAATCTCTTTGAGAGTCTCAGTAGGAACCAAACAGAAACACTGGAGCTGAAGACCACAAAATAAAGTAATAAAAATAATTTTAAAAAAGAGACGTAATCAGTGAACTTAAATACAAGACAATTGAAATTATTTTGTCACTGCTAAGGAGCAGTGATGAAAAAGAATAAAAAAGAGCAAGACTAAGAGACCTGTGGGCACCATCAATCATTGCAATACACACATGTGAATCCCAAAAAGAGAAGAAGGAGTAAAGGGGTAGAGGATTATTAGAGAAATAATGGCAGAAGACTTCACAAATTTAAAAAGTAATGACTATATGCATTCAACAAGCCCTACAAAGCCCAAACAGGATAAACTCAAATAACCATATGAAGACACATAGTAATCAATATATCCAATGTTAAGGACATTGAGAGAGTTCTGAAAGCTGAAAGTGAATATCAATGAATTATATATAATCTTAATGCCAATAAATTAAGAGCTATTTCTCATCAGAAACCCTGGAGGCAAGAAGGCTGCAGGAAAAAAATATTTAAGGTGCTTAAGAAAAAACAATTGCCAACCAAGATATTTATATTGAGCAATATTTTGTTTAAATTAGGGAGAGATTAAGACAGTCCCACATAATCAAGAGCTGAAGGTCTAGTTCAAAACCACTAGAACTTCTCTACAAGCAAGGCTAAAGAGAATTCTTCAGACTGAAAGGAAAGGATGCCAGACAGTGGATCAAAGCAGAATAAAGAAGAAAAACTCCTGTAATAAAACAATATGGGTAGTGCTAAAGATCAATATTACCACATTGTTTAAT
>JAQZBX010067138.1:0-15992 GCA_029593785.1 Cabassous unicinctus
TTTTTGGGGGGTAGAAGTCCACAGTTACCAGGCCATAAAGCGTAAGTTTCTTCCCTCACCAAAGTTCATTGTCACGTGTTGGAGCAAGACAGCTGCCGACATTTGCCCAGGGTTCAGGCTTCTTGGGTTCCTCTCTTCCCGGGGCTGCGTTTCTCTCTGGGCTTAGCGCCTGTTTCCTCCACAAGTTCAGCTGTAGGCGATCAGGCGAATGGCTCGCTTCTCTTCTCCTGGGGCCTTCTTTCCAACATCAAAGCTGCTTCTCAAAGACTGCTGCTACTCTGTTCTCTGCCTTGCCTTTTATATTCGATTCCCCACCCACCAAGGGGTGGGGCTCAGTGCCCTAATCATAACCTAATCATGCCCAGATTAACAGATCAGTTTGCAAGCATGATCCAATTATATTTTTGGAATTCATAATTACATCAGATTGGTCAATGGTTACAGACCCCAAGAAGGGCACGAGAGGACAGCCTTCCAGTAGAGGGAACTGCAGGTGCCAAGATGCAGAGGTGGGCCGGGGCGTGGTCTATTCTAGGAGGCCACGGGGTGGCGGAGCAACGGGGCAGAGGGAGGAGAGCAAGAGCTGAAAGGGAGAGGCAGGAAGGGGCCTTGTGGATCAGAGCAGAGAGTCTGGGATTTAGTGTTTGTAATAACCTGGTGAGGCTCGTATTCTTATTTCTGCCCCCATTTTACAATTGGAGAAACAGGGGGCAGCCTAAAATACTGGGTAATTACTAGGCTTGGTGGGGTTTGGGGAGAGACAGCCAGTGGGGTGCCCCCTCGCCGTCCCCAGGAGCATGCCCTCAAAGATTGGGAACCTCACCCCTGGGGCTTCTGGCCTGTTCTCTCTGGGGCAGCTGGAAGAGGCCAATGGGAAGGGAGGTGACTCTGTAATGTCCCCCCCCTCATGGGGCCACAAGGGGATGCTGCCCCTGGGCAACTGGTAAAGCTCTCATTGGTTCTCCAGCTGTCTGAGCTCAAAGGAAGCGGTGCCTGCAGGACCCACCGTGACTTCTGGGAAGGGAACTCATCCTAAAGCTCGTCAACCTCTTGTTGGGATTCACACTTCTTCAGGAAGGCATTCTGCCCGGATGGGGTCTGCCTCTCTAGCACGGGCAAGCTGGAGAGGCTGAAGACCTCCTCTGCCTCCTCACGGTTGCTCCCAGGCCCCCAGCGCCTGCCTCCATTAGAGGAAGGGTTTCCACAGGATCTCCTTCCCCACGATGAAGAATGAGGGTTATGCTGCCAAGGCAAGATGGCGTGTGGTGCCAGGACTGAATTTCCCGCTGGGTACCGGGTGCGAACCTCACCATTTCCCCACAGGCCTCATTTCCACCAGCTAAGGCGCACTTACCGCAGAGCCAATGAGGCCTGAGCTCCGGGGCCCTCGTTTGCACAACCTCTTCTGTCTGTGGCACTTGATAGTTTATTTTAAATGTGTAATTTGTTTTCATGTGTTTTCTCCTAAATATACAGTGCGTTTGTATCTAATTTTGTATTCTTCATCATCTCTTCTTTAAGAGAGCTTCCCAGGTTGTCTAAACTTTAGGCCCCACAAAATTGGAGGCTGCTGCCCTCTGCCCTCTGCCTACCAGGGACCAGGCGACTGGTTTGTGGCACGCTGGCCTCCCTGCTCCTCCCCAGGGAGCACCCGGAAGGGGGCTTGCTTGGGTCAAGGCGATTGGTCTAGTGTCCCTATCTGAAGTGCTGGACACTGGCGGGGGCCTGCCCTACATCCAGCGCCACTTCCTCCTTCCCTGGAGAACCCTATTTTGTTCAGGATGCATCTCTCAGACCTCCCCACTGCCAGACCCAGGGGGCAGCCGTCCAGGCTGTGAGCATCCCTTCCCCCTTCCCAACGATTGGTTTGGGGCAGGGTTTCTCGACCTTGCTACATTTACATTTGGGGCCAGATAAGTCTTTGTTGTAGGGGGCAGCCTGTGCATTGCAGGCTGTTTAGCAGCACCCCTGGCCTCTACTCATCAGATGCCAGGAGCATTTCCCCTGGTGTGACAACTAAAATGTCTCCAGGCATTGGCAAATGTGCCTTAGGGGGCAAAATCATCTCCCCCCACCCCACCCCAAGTTGGGAGCTACTAGTTTAGGGTGATTCCACTCTGGCAAATGAGACTCAAAAGGAAATCTTCTGGGACTTCTGGGAAACACATTCCCATTCCAGAGAGAGAGAATGATAGAATAGAGTTCTCGCTTCTGCCCCAACCCTGTCCCGTGTGAATGAGGCCTGAACAGCTCCAGCTATCAAGCGGAAGATGAAGTCTTCAACGCCATTGCCGAGCTGCTGGGCCAACTCAGCCCAAGCTCCAGCTTCACTCTGAACACACACGGGATAATCCATTCCTTGATGGCTTATACTGGCTTGAGTTGGAATTCCTGCTACCCGCAGCCAATAGCCTCCTGGCTCATAAACTGAATCTAAATGTTTTCTGGGAAGCCAGAGGGTCTTCCATTTACAGGCAAGAGTAGAGAACCAGCCTCTGAGGCAGTCCAGTGATGCCTGTGGGCTGGTGCTGAAGCCTAAAATAGCAGCATCCGTTCAGAGCTGGCAGCAAGGAGCACGAGAGCGAGCACTGGACTGGGAGTCTGGAATGAGTCTGGCAGCCGGGAGGACCTCCAGCAATTTTCTTCGTGTTCCTAACCCTTAGATTTCCTTTGCATCCTTTGCTGCAAGAAGCCCTGCACTGACACATGCAGGAGTGCCTGGCGTGGTGTCTGGCAGGGGCTCCACCCATAAAAAGCACCACCCTGTCCCTTCCTACAGCCTCACTTGGGCCACTGCCTGGCTGCTTGACCTTCAGCAAGGGCTCTAAAACCTCTTCTGCATTTGACACTCCTGACCCCTTTCTTCTGCTTAAGAAGAAACATAAAGTTTAACATACTTTACTTCTCTGGCTTCCATGGATAGAGGATTCTCTACCCATGTCCCTAAGAACACCAGATCACACATCTGTAGCCTTTCCCCTAAATCTGGCCTCATTCTAATTGTTTACCATGAATGAAATCACTTAATACCCATGACAACCCTTTACAGTAGGTCCAGTTATTAACGCTATTTTTACCAATGAAGAAACTGAGCACAGAGAGGTTAAGGAATTTGCCCGAGGTCACAGATCTGGTAAACTGAAGAGTCAGGATTTAAGTCCAGACAATCTGGCTCCAGGACTCGTGTTTTGTCTGCTGCTGGCTCCACATCTGGCTGGCATCCCCTTACAGCCTCAGACTTCTATGAGTTTGGCCATTTATTGGTTATTCTCTGCAACAACCGCCTATTCAGAGCTAGATTCTATCTCAACCCCACGGCAGGCTTCTCCCTCTTTATTTTCTCTGTCGTTAGTGTTACTGTGAAGGCAAAGGTCTACCGTGGTTCTGTTGCTGAGCAGCCTTCCCCTGCCTTTGCTGGGGACAGCATCCACTTGCCCCCTTTGGGGAAACCACTTCTCCCTCTGTGCACATGGTTCTTTTGAGCTGCCAATCAGAGAGCCCTTGGCCCAGAGATGGACATGGGACAGGCCCAATACATCACGGTCTTCCCTGAGATTAAATGTACAGACTCAGGCTGGGAGACAGCCGCCTCTTTACTTTAGGGTGCCTGTGTTGGAGTGATGTAAGCCTGGGGCTGCTCACAGCTGAGTGCCCCCTCCCACTGCCTACAGAGGGCAAGGATGACACCAACATCAGTGCTGAGACAAGAGAATGGAGAAACGGCAGGAGAAGCAGGCTGTGTGTGTCCCAAAGTCCCAGAAGCCAACCAAGGCCCTGCACAACCCAGGGATGTTACCACCTCTTGTCTCCATCTCCCTCGTGACGACATCCTATTAATCCCTAAGTCCCACCAATTCCTTGGGGCTTCTTGGCCCCATACATTTGCCTTCATCACTGCATCACTTCATCACTGTTAACCTGGTCCAGATTCTCTCATCTCTCCCCAGAACTGTTGTCACAGCCTCCAGCAGTCTAGCCCGCCTCCCATCCAATCATAAGCTAGCCAGGCCCTTCCTAACACCCTTTAACAATACCCCATCATTTCCCAACAATACCCAACTCCGTGGAATGGCAGGTGAGACTGCATCGTCTGGCCCCGCTTCTCTCTCCAGCCTCCTCTCCTACCCCTTCCAGCCTCACACTGATTGGAGGACTGGACTGTATCTCTGCTCGGGGCTGTCACTCACACTGTTCCCACTTCCTGAAACACTCTTGCCCTCCTCCTTCACCTGGTTAGCTCGAGCCATCCTTCCAGGCTCAGCTGACCTGTCTCCCCTCCAGGAAACCCTTCCCAAAGGTCCCAAAGCCTCTCTTCCGTGCTCCTCTGCTATTCAGTACATATGCCCATCACTGCACCTAAAACAGTGACTGGAATTCCTAATTCACTGTCCTCTGTCGCCTTTTAGACCACAAAATCCTTGAGGGCAGGGGACGTGACTCATGCATCCCTAATGCCTGGTTCAGTGGCTGGAACCCGGTGGAGCCGCAGCAAATGATTTTTGACCTGAATTAACAGCCTGACCCTCACACTTTCTCACCTGAAAAAGGTGGAGCTTGTACAGGTGACCTTTTAGAACTTTATGATTCCAGAAGTCAGAAGCCAGCTCCACATGTGAGTACTTTGGGGACAGCTTTTGTGATTGAATTTTTGCAAGCGAATGGCTGGGAGGGGATGGGTTTCTTCTTGCCATTTCCTATTCTCTCCACATTCAAGAGATCTGTGTGGCCTCCAGAAATCACATTTAGTCGATCAATTAAAAAAACAATAACATTAGAATAATTTTCATTTTCAGCCCCAATAGTTCAAAAAAGTTAATCTCTTGTACTTGCTCCTGGCTTACTGCCAGAGCCAAATTAGATTTATGAATTTAGCATGATTGCAAGTTAACAGATAACTCCATGTTCTGCTGAGCCAGTGCAAACCTTTAATGTATAATCAAGAAATGGAATTAGGAGTTAAGTATGCCTTGCTTGGGATATTAAAAAAACAAAATAAGAAATACCCATAAGCCAACTTCTAGCCTCTCTAGCCTGCCAAGGTTATTTTCAACTGATTTAACTTCAGAAAATGGTCCAAGAATTAAGCTGGTGGAGTCTCCATTTTAACAGAATGGAGTCAACCATACAAGCTAGTGGAAGCACTTCAGCATCTGTCCCTAGCTCCCATCCACTGGAAGAAAGAGGATGGTCACCAGTTTGAAAAAAATACATTTGAATATTCAGACATTTGCATACAGATTTTGCTTTTAGTTTTTTCCATAATCTAGCTAACTGCTTTTAGAATATTCCTACTAATAATCTCCATATCCTTTCTGCTTTTATCCTTCTAAGGGCCTGCCATAAAAGGCTCTAGACTAAATGATCCCAGTCTATAAAGATGCCCGTAACGGTGGCCTTAATCTCTGGAGAGTGCAGGAAGGTCAGAAAGCCTGCTGAGGTGGTGGCTGCCACGGCTTCCAGGAGCCGGCTCTCCGCAGCCCTGCTCTTCTGGGGGTTCCTCTGAGTACTTAGGGCCGCCTTCTCAAGTGCACCCGAGGCAGCTTTTTAAAATGTGTTCAGGCAGCAGAGTGGCTGGAAATGATGGTTCCTCTTTGTAGAATACCATGAAATATTGATATGTTAAACTAAAATGAGTATAATAAGGGCATAATTGCATGATAAATCACTCACTATTTTTTCTAAATTCTAGTATGGACAGGAAGTAGCAGTCCTCAGTAGTTTAAGGGGGGAAAAAATCTTAAAATTGAGGAAATTAGAGCAGTAGGTAATGCATCATTCTCATAAAATTGAGGAAATTACATTCAAGACTTTTTTTAAAAAAATGCTGAAAAGATATCCATGGTCAGATTTCAGAGGAAGAACAAATCGGTCCAAGTCAGGAACACCAGGGTCTTGTGGCAATACCATTGTGTACAGTACCAAATTGGGGAAAATTACAAAAACAGGATCCTGTTGTGAAAACGGGTATTATGTGGAGACACAAGTGGAGCTCTTGTATTGAAGGAGGGAAAGTTGGTTTGCCTGCCCCTACCCTAGCACCAAGGCAGCCCCGTGAGGTTAGACAGCCCTGCGAGCTCTGCGACCTGGCACTTGTCTGTAGGGGTGAGATGTGGCGCACACACTCCCCAACACCATGGCCATTTTGTGGGTAGACAGAAGCCAGTCCTTCACTTCTGCCTTGGTCCCGAGTGAGCTCCTGGTCTGCCATGACCCCTCCCACCCCCTGCATGAAGGTGAATGGCTTCTCTCCAGCCCACCTCCCACCCCTCCATCCATCACCAGCTGCCTGTGCACAACCTTCACCGGATGGGTGGCTTCCCACACCGTCTCCTTCGGCTCCTCTCCCGCCCTCCCCACCGCGTGCCCCAGCAACCCTCTCCCACGCACTTCTGCCTGAGCTCTAAATTACCCTGACAGCTTGGCCTTGATAAGGGATAACTGAGGATCATGTTTCTTAGCTGTGAAATGCTAAGTCCCGGACCCCAAAGCACTTGCTGCCTCTTGGAAAACAAGGAACAAGCTTAAGCAGCCTGAGAGAACCTGAGAGAGCATGTCTGAATCCTGAGAGGACTCCTAAGAGGCTGGCGGGCTTGGTAATTTTACTCATGTGAAGAGATTTTATCACTCTTGAGTTGACTATGCCCTTAGCTCTTCTCATGCTTCCTGGTGGCAGAGGTCGCTGGTGTTGCAGTCCCTCTGGTCAGGTGAGTGGCCTGAGGCCTAAGACAGCACCCACACCAGAGTCTCAGCAGCTGTGAAAGGGCCAGTGGCTGAAATGATGCCCACAGCTCTGCTCTGGCCTGAGTCAAACAGGCCCAGCCAGTAGACTGCTGTGTGAGGGGCAGTTCTCCAGTGACTGACTGGAGTTTCCAGCAGGGCGGCTGGCACGCTGCCAGTCACGGGACTCCCTCCCGTGCGTGCTGTGGTAGGTAGTCTCCTGCGTAGGCTGGGTCAAGGCTGCTTTCCAGCATCCCTATCTTGTTTCATACGGCTCCTTCCTCAGAAGGAGGTCCAAATCCTCAGCTCCATTAGAAGAGCTGGGCTGGGCTTGGTGTGGGCTTCTGAGGTCTTGCAGCTGTAGCAGAGGATCCTACAACGGCACTTCCTGTGGCTGTAGGAGTGGAAAACACCAAAGCCAGTGCAGAGAATCAGGATCCACAGTGCCAGGTCAAGCAGCAGAACGATAACCAGATTTGGGAGAGGCAGGTATCCTATCAGGAGATAGAGATGAGGCTTAGAGTCAGAAGATAAAAGCGCCATAAACAGGTTCCCGGTCTAAGAAGAGGAGAGGAGTAGAGATGCATCTCGCACGCTGGCTCCAAGTTGTGGGAGGCGGTGGCGGCTTGCGCTGTCTTGGGAAGGTCTCTCAGACCACTTCCAGCAGGGTGTGGTCAGCTCCTGGCCGTGTGAAGTCTGCCCACGGCATTACGTGGGGAAGTCGGGGGGTTTGCACCCCTGGCCAAGAACACAGGCTCACATTTAAGTTTCCCATTCAATTCAGTTGTGCAAATATGTATTGAGCTCCAACACATGCTAACTACGGAGTCAGTCCCTGGAACACAGAAATAAACAAAATACTTCTCCTTGTCCCTGGTGAGCTCGTGTTCCTGACGCATAAATGAAGACTTTCAATAAAGAGTGGCAGAGATGGAGGTCGACACAGGGGGTCCTACACCAACTTTGGGGTACCAAAGAAGTCTTTCGGAAGGAAAAAAATACTGTGGCCTCATGATCTGCGCCCCCCCGCCCCAGTGTCATGCTAGTGGTTATGGTGACTAGGTTATGCTATATAGCAAAGGTGAAGGATGTCATTCTTTAGAACTGGCTACAGTTTATGGCAAGAGTGAAGGGATTTTTCAGATGTCATCAAGGTCCCAATGTGACTTTAAATGAATAATAATGAAGATTATCTTGGGTGGGACTGACTTAATCAGTTGGAAGTCCTTTAAAAGAGGGCCTGGGCCTCTCCTTAGGTCAGAGATGCTCTCCTGCTGCCCTTTAAGAAGCAAGCAGGCTTGTTTTGGAGAGGGCTGCGTGGCAGGAAACGGCAGGCAGCCTCCAGGAGCCAAAGGAGCAGCCCTGACGGCAGCCAGCAAGAAAACAGAGCTCTCAGTCCTACAACTGCAAGGTGATGGGTTACCCTAACAATCTGAATGCGCCTGGAAGTGGGGTCTTCCGTAATTGAGCCTCCAGGTGAGAACATATTCCTGACAACCCCTTACTTGCAACCCTTGATTGAGAGACCCTGAGCAGAGGTCCCAGCTAAGCTGTGCCCAAACTCCTGACTCATGGCAAGTATGAGATGATAAATGTATGTTGTTTCAAGCCACTAAGTTTATGGTAACACATTGCACAGCAGTAGAACTAATGTGCACACTGGAGATGGGAAAGAGTTAGCCAGGTGCAAGTGGATAACATTTAAGTCCCAGGAATCATGAACAAAGGCAAGAGGGTGAAAGAGCACTAAGGTGAAGTGGGACTTATGGGACAGTGAGAGATGAGGCTGGAGAGTCAAGGAAGAGCCAGGTTCTGGGGGACCTGGGGGGCCATGATCATGAGCTGGGCCTCTATTGCCAAAGCAGCCCGTGGAAGAGCTAAGACTCTTCCCACAGACAGAATGAACCTGGAGACTCCCGTGACCTTGCTGGAGGTGAGGCCAGCAGGACCCAGGGGGACCCAGAACTCCCAAGACGCTTTTCTTAGCATTTGAAGACTTATTGTTTAATTTGTAAACTACTGTCCAAGGTTGCCCTAACTGATGAGAGCTCTTGAAATGCAGCACAGCCACACAGCTCTGTTCCCTCTGTATGTGGGTTGGTGTAATTAGACTAGAAATACCTAGGAAATGTGGAGACTAAGGTTGGTGATTTTCTAACATCACTTTGCTAAATTCACCAAACGTAATTTGGTTAAACCTGGGTATAGCAAGTTCAATATTATTGACAGTTTTGGTTGAATAATTCCTTATTGTGGGGGCTCTACTATGCATTGTAGGATTTTTAGCAGCATCTCTGGCTTCTACTGACTAGATGCGAGCAACACCCTCCCACCCCAACTGGAACAACCAAAAATATCTCCAGACATTGCCAAATAGGCCATAAGGGAGCAAAATCACCCCCTGTTGAGAACCACTGGGTTAAACTGACTTCCACCTGAAAATAAAAAGCCAGTAAACATCAGTTAAACTCATAAATGCAACAGTTGGCCCACTTTGCCGAGGGCAGGCAATGGGGCCTTTTTACCAGAGAGGCGTCTACTCTTCTCTGGGCCACTGCCAGAAGCATGCTTCCCCACTGAGGTAAGTGGCCCGAAGCATAAGCAGCTTGTTCCTTACACAGCGGTAGCTACCTGACTTATTATACAGACCCACCACTCCCAGTTCCAGTCTTGGCCACAGTTGACTGGATCTGAATTAAGGACTACTTGGGACGATGCTTCTCATGCATCAGAATAGATTCTTCTTTTTTGGAAGGGGTTAAAAGAAGGAAATTTTAGGTTGTACATATGTTACTAGGAAAAAAAATTAAAAAAAAAAACAGGACTGTACAACACAGTTAACCTTGATGTAAACTATGGACTGTAGTTAATAATACAATTATAGTAATATTCTTTCATCAATTGTAAAAAAAATTAAAATAAGTCAAAACAAAAAAACAAAACAAAAGAATGGATCATTCTACCAGCAGAGTCCTGCTGCCTCTGCCTCATTACCTGGGAAGGTGGGGTCCATCCCCCTCCCTGCCACAGTTGATGGCATCGCTTGGCGTTGTGGAAAAAGAGAAGATGAGGACTCCTAGTGAAACCGCCCCTCCTTCCCAATTTCACCCAAGCCCACTCAGCTCTCTTTGCATTGTGTTTTTCCCCTTCAACATGGCTTTGGGTGGCAGGTGCCAGAAGAAGAATCCATACAGCGTATGGGCCATTTCCCCTGCAGCCAAACAATAACAGAGGATAATTGGCCACTGGATATCACTTACTGCCTTTGGCTGCAGGTGCTATACCCAGAGATGGTCACAGCCCCAGTCTCCCTAATGACCTAGAGAGCAGAGAAAAGGATGCTATTATTCCGTTTATTGAGAATTAAAATAAATCTGGTCAGAAAAGAAGCCATCAGCTATTTGGCTCTTCCCAAAAGCAATTACCTATAATTTCACCACTTCAGGAAACAGAGTCATAGTATTTGAGGACCAAAAACCATTCCATTCAACCTGAGAAGGCCCAGAGGAGACTAATCATAGCATTTTTCTCAGTGCCCATCAACCTCACTTCCTTTCTTTTTGGGTTCAATTTATATCCCACACAGTCCTTTTAAGGTGCAGGGAGAGGGGCATGTGTGTGTGTGTGTGTGTGTGTGTGTTGGGGGACGGTGAGGGTTAATTGGAAACCTCTGCAAACCACCTTTATCAAACAGACAGCTTGCTGGCCTATTAGTTCAAATGGTTTCTTCTTGTCCCGCTGAGATGTGTTCTGGCTCTGGAGACTCCTTGTGGGTTTTGTGTGTTTAAATTAAAGATCCAAATGTAATGGGGCAGCTGTTCTCATCTGCCCTGCTGTGATGTACTGGTGTGTTGGAATCAGTTGTGAGGTGCACGACAAGTAAACTTTTACTGCTAACAGTAAAAACACTTAGATGTGCAAAATTTACATAAAAATATATTTGAATCGAATGAAAGTTATCCTAATAATATTATTACAGCCACTGGCCTGTGATATACCTTCTTTAGTGGGAGAAAAGATGTTGGCATCGGAGCAAGGTAATTTATCCTTTGTTCATAATATGAATTGAAAGGATTTTTTCTGGTTTAAAAATGGGACTTCTAATTTTTTTCCCCTTACAGAAATTGGATTCTGTTTGGTCTAATTACTCCCTTATGCCATGGCTTCTATAGTTTTTCAGACTTAGAAAGGCTTTCTGCATTCAAAGACAATATATATATGTACATCTGTCCCATGTTGCCATGTGTAGTACTATATGGATTGTTTTTGCATTAAATTTTTCACTTCATCTGGAGTTCATTTTGGTGTATGGCGTGAGGTAGGGATCCAACTTTATTTTGTTCCAGATACCTGCTCAGCTGTCTCAATGAAATAATCTACTCTTTATCCATTAATTTGGGAAATGCCACCTCTTTCATGGACCCAATGCCCTTTTTTAAAAAAATTTAATTTCTGGAATAGCTATTCTGTCCCATTGAGCTGTCTGTCCATTCATGGGAAGTCCCACAATTTTTCAAAATATCCTAGCTTTATACTATGTTCTAAAGGTCAGTTCATCTTGTTTCAAGAACAATCTGCTGTTATTCTCATCTAGGGTTTCATTAAATTTGTAGATTAATTTAGGGAGAATTTCCCGATTTTTGAATTCTCTCCCTATCCTGGTCTTTTCCTGGGCCTGATCTTTATTGCCCTCTTAACTTGTCAGTTTATAAGTCTGCTTACATCATTCCTCCTGGGGGATCATTCTTGTACAAGCTGGCCTTGTGCTATCTGGTTGGGGCAGGGCTAAACTGGAGCATGGAAGCAGGGCAGATGCTAGGTGGATAGTCAGGGGTACCCAAAATGTCTGGGGTATCCCTGACTATCCAGTACCTCTAAGGCTTTTTCCAGATGTAACTTCTTAGGAAATTAAAGGCTCTAGTCCCAGCACTCCTTTTCAATTGCATTCATTGCCCATTCTCCCCACCAGGAATTTTACATATCAGCCAAGCTGAACTACTTGTTTTTTCCCTTATATCTTAATAGTTTCTTAACACCCTATGTTTTCACTCATGCCCTTCCCACTGCCTGGACTCTCTTTCCTTAGTCAAATCCAACCCATACTTACATGCCAACCTCAGACTTTATCTTCTCTCTAATACCGTCTCTTTTAGTCAGGGCTTTTGGGTTTACAAGGAGCAGGAGGCCACTCAAGCTAGCTCAAGCAAAGGGAAGCTTATTATCAAGCTCCAATGGGGAATGTCATGCACACCGGGGACAAATCTGACTGGGAAGGAGTCTGATTGGTGCCACTCATCTTCTGGGTCCAGGTTGTGAATCACAGGTCACTGGGCAGCCTTACTGGCAGCCCTTGAGTCAAGGGACTCTCCCTGGTCTAATCAGCTGAGACAGTTTCCAAGGGCAAGGGGTGAGGGCAGTTAATACAGGGGTTTGGAACAAGGCCACTGTCAATGGCCAGAGGCTGTTTCTTTAGAAAGGAATGTAGATGGGACGGGCTTCCCCAAATACATCTACCAGCCCCAGTCAGAAGGGAACTGTCCCTTTCTTACGGTATTTTCCACTGCAGAGTCTAGTTCCATGCCTGGCATATAAGCTTAATAACCATCTAATGGATGAATGGAACGATGTGTACAGCCGTGTCCTACCCATGGGGTCCCCTCCTTGTCCAGGTCATATGTTCTATAATTCTACCTTGTTCAGCCTGCCCCCATCTTCGTAGCAGTGTGCTAACTTGTGCTTTCCCCTCATATTTGTAACCTCAGCAGTCTTTTAAATGTCAGATACCGGCTTGTTAAAAAGAAAGTGAATAAATGTGTCTCTCTGCTCTGGTCCTAAACCACTGCCTTTGATAGAAAAATCTCTGTGCTGTTCAGAGAGCAGGACAGATGGCATTCCAGATATATGGCCTCCACCCCTCCAAGGGGGTTGTTGCCCAAGAGCCCCAACCTGCAGAAAGCACTGTTTAATTGTGTTTTAAAATGCTAGTGACCTAGTGACCTAGTAAAATGGAAAATGTGCTTTCCCTATGACCCAGCAACTCTGTTTCCAGGTATATATATCCTGGAGAAACTCTGCACATGTTTAGCGGAAGGCCTGTATAGGGATGCTCACTGCCACATTGTTTAAGAATAATCAAGATGTAAACAATCTAAATGTTTATCAGTGGGAGAAGGAAAAATAAATTTTCATAGATTCACATGAGGGAATAAAATGAATAAACTAGATCCATAGATCAACATGGAAGGTCTCAACATATTGAATGAATAAAGCAAGTAGCAGAATAATATGTACTGTATGACAGGATTTAAGTGAAATTTTCAAAATATGAAAAGTAAATTATTTTTACAAAAATGTTTGTTGTGTGTCTGTGCGTGTGTGTAGTAAACATATAAAAAGGCATGGACTAGAAAGAATTAATTAAATTTATGGTCCTATTTGTTTTGGTGGATGTAAAAAGGGTTTTAGGACTGGAATGGAGGACACATTTTAACTTTATCTGCAAGGTGTGTGTGTGTAAATAAAATATATGTGAAGCAAAATTTGTCATCTGTTTAATTGCCCTGTAAAAGCAGGACTTTTAGGAGGCAGAAAATGGGTCATTCTGCATAGCTCAGCTTGCCATAATGCTGAGAGTTCATCTCATTAAGATCTAAACCTTCTTAAAAGTTTTGTTTTAAATATGTTAAATTCTTTACAGTAGTTCATGCCTTTTTTAAAAAAGTAATCTTTCCCAAGTAATACACACATACGTTTTAAAAAATACCTATAAAAGAGGTTGAAAAAGCAACCTCTTTCAACTTTTATAGCTGCTTCTCCCAGATATACCTCCATATTTTTAAGTGATACGTTTATAAAGCTCTTTCTGGATTTTGAGTGTTAGACATGAACTTCTTGTTGTGAGAAAGGAGTATTTCATTCATGCCCACCACCTCCTCTGCCTCTTCTCCCATTATCCCAATAACATTATATTTCAATTTTTAATTAAATATATAATATATAAATACGTATAAATATACGGTTCCCTGCTGAACAGAGAATGTTCATGTGATTATTTTCTGTTCTCATAAAATTTTGTTTTTCTTGGGCTAATTGCTTCCTTTTAAAAATTTGGCTTAGTTTTCTCTGGAGTAATCTGATTTTATTCAAATATTTCCTAAGTTTTTTTTTAATTCATTTTTCAAATGATAACCTGTCCCATATTGATTGTTAGTATTGATAGGTTATTAATATCACTGTTTTTGTTGTTGTTGTTAGCAGTAGTAGTAGCCATGGTTTTTAAACTGGAGACCTTGTTCCTAGAGCATTCTATATTCTTATTCGGGTCAAGAATCCTGCCCAGTTCACATTCTAGGACTTCTGCTTACCATTTTCTTTTTGCCATTCCCCTGTATTGAATCCCCCATGCCCTCCTCTTTCTCAGATAACCAACCCCCTTCACCACACAGGTGCTTTCTATGAAAGAACTCTTGTGAGGGGCATTTTAGCACTTGCATATCTGAAAATGACCCTATTTTACCTTCACACTTGATTAATTGTTTGCCTTGGCATAGATTCTAGCTTGCAAATAATTTTTCTTCAAAAATATGAAGGCATTGCCATGTTGGATTTTTAGCTTCTAATATTGCTAGTAAGTAGTTTGATATCTGTTTCTCACATATTGTATTTTTTCCCCTTGGAGTTCATACAGTTTCTTAAAGCCTCTTAATGCATTCTGAATTGTCATGGTGATACGTCCTGGTCAGTTCTTTTAAAATGTATTTGTCTGGGAAAACTGTGGGCCTCTTCAGTCTTCTAGAAGGTAATGTCTTTAAGTTCTGGGCTTTTTGCTTTTATAATTTCTTTGATGATTTGGTCTCATCTCTATTTCTGGAACTCCTATTAATCAAATACTAGATCTCTTGAATTGATCCTGTAATTTTCTTATAATTTCTTTCCGGTTTTCCATCTCTATATGTTGGAGCTTCTTTCAAGATTTCCTTGAGTCTCATCCCATCTTTTTATTGGCTTTTGTATTTTAGCTCTCATTTTTAATTTGCAAAGTTGCTTTCTTTTCCTTGTTTCTCTTCTCAGAGCATCTAGTTCTTCTTTTATTGGTTTAAGAGCTTCCCGTATCGTTCTTGATGTTAGTGGGTTTTTGTTACATTTTCTTATATTTTCTCTACTTCCTCCAGATTTCTTTTTTCCTGTGTTTCTTTTGTTTATTTGTTTAATTTCTGCCTTTCACATGAAGGCTTTGCAGAAATTCGTTTTCTCTGTATTTAAAATGTCTATGAAATTGGGATAACAGAATCAATCCAGAAGACAGGTGAAAATTCTAAGACTGTGCTGTCTAACATGACATCCCCTAGTCAATATGGCTATTTAAATTTAAATAACTTAAAATTAAATTTAAGTTAAAATTCAGTTCTTCAGTTACATTAGCCACAATTCAAATGCTCAATAGCCACACATGGCTGGTGACTAGTTTTACTGGACAACACAAATACAGAAATTTCCTATAAGGCAGAAAGTTTTATTGAACACTGATCTAAGAAATAAGGCAAATAAAGAGCTTAACACAATAGTCCTCATAATTCAAATCGTTGCAAAAACACAGGCAGTAGATATTGTGTCTGTGGTATTTATTGCCACCACGGCTACCATATACTGTGAATAAGACTGGAAAAGGGGAGCAAGGTGAATTTTTAAAAAATTTATTCTCATGCCAGACACTACATATTCATCACTTAAATGAATATTTATCGCACTCTGTTAAATTGGTGACTGCTCCAAGGTGGCGGGGCAAATGTTAAAATCCTAATTTAACAGCAAAGCTCTCCACCAAGCGTGGCTGACCACATGGCTGATTAAGAACAAAGAGTAGGTGTTGAGAGGGGAGGATGTGGCTCAAATGGTTGGGCGTCCGTCTGCCATATGGAGGGACCTGGGTTCGATCCCTGGGACCTCCCGGTAAAATAAAAACATATATATAGAAGGCGCATGGGCTGCCAGGCTCTGTGTGCCGGTGCGCCGCCAGGCCCCGGGAGCCAGGCAGCAAGATGATGACGTAAAAGGAGAGAGACAAGACGAGATACTCCGAAAGCTACAAAAACCAGGAGCCGAGGTGGCGCAGATGGCAGAACACCTCTCTCCTACATCGGAGGTCTTCAGGATCGAATCCTGGTGAAGACTGGAGGAGGAGGATGAGAAGAGATGGCAGGAAACAGACACAGAGAATTGCCCAGTGAATGGACACAAAACAGCAAATGGGGAAGGGGGGGTTAAAATGGATCAAG
>JAQZBX010067139.1:0-15998 GCA_029593785.1 Cabassous unicinctus
GACCCCCTTCATTTAAAGGGCTGGTCGAGGTGAGGAGCTGATAAAGAAACTTTGGGGGGACAAACAGCAGGTAGCCGGTGAACCAAGACAGGGGGCTGCTACAGAAACTTTGAGGGGGCTCCATGAATAATTGTGGAATGAGTGAATGAATGAGCAAATGGGTGGAATGATGCATGCAGGTGGAAGCTCTGGGCCCACTGTGACTCTCGCTGATGGCCAGAGTCAAGGCTCCTCCTCTCCACTCTTGGATCTGCCCTCTGCTTACCCCATCCCCAGGGAGCTAAGAAGGGATTACTGTCCCTACATCATAGCTAGGGAAACTGAGGTTGAGAGAGGACAGGGGCCACCCAGACATCCTGGGTGAGAGGCTGGCAGTACAGGGATGGGGAGGCAGTACAGGGACTGGATGGCAGTGCAGGGATGGGGTGGCAGTGCAGGGACGGGATGGCAGTGCAGGGATGGGGTGGCAGTACAGGGACTGGATGGCAGTGTAGGGATGGGGTGGCAGTATGGGACGGGGTGGCAGTACAGGGACTGGATGGTAGTGCAGGGACGGGGTGGCAGTGCAGGGACGGGGTGGTGAAGGAGGGTGCTTCCCTGTCCTGGGTCTTAGTGCAGGCATGTTCCTGGCAGAGAGGGGGCTGCCATAGTAGTGAGACATCTTGGAATCCTATCTCTGGCCTGGGGTTTCTTACAGAAGAAACTCTGCAGTCTTGGAAATCCCAATGTCACTTGGAGGACTCTTGGAGGTCACCTAGTCAACCCCTCATTTTATAGATGGGATGATTGAGGCCCAGAGAAGGAAGAAACTCACCCAAGTTTATAGTGATAGAAATAATAATAGCCAGCTACCATTTAGTGAGCACCTACTGCATGCCAGGGGTTTCACATCTGTCCTTTTGTTTTTTCCTACTATTTCCTTCGTAGTCTCTGTTCTTGCAGATGAAGAATCTGAGGCTCAGGAAAGTCAAGTGATTTGTCTGTGGTCACACAGTAGGCAGGCCTGGGCCATGATTCGGACCCAGATCTCTTTGGCACCAAAGCTCGGGCTCATTCCTGTGCCCTCTGGGCCCTCCCAAATCCTAGGACCCAGGTCTCCTCCTTTCCAGGCCAGAAGATTTTCTCTACTGGCTGCAGTTTCTGTAGGACCCAGGCAGTGACTGAGGAGGGCCACAGCAAAACGGAGGGGGTCACTGTCCGGCCTTGAGTGTTGGACATGAGAAAGCAAATGGGAGAAGGAAGGAGGAGAGTGGCTCCCCATTCCTGCCTCATGGTCCAGTCAGCCAGGCTGCCAGCAGCCTTGTTCTCTCCCTGCCTGGGGGCTGGAGCTGCCTCTCCACCTCTACCCGCCTGCCTGAGCGGGGCAGAGCTTGGCTTCATGTATTATTAATAGCACTGCCAGCCTTCCTGTTTTCACGCTGATAACCTGCGGGAAGGGTGAGTGGGAGGGAGGGAGAAAGGTGGCAAACCCTGGAGTTTTGAGGGCCCCTCCTACCTCGCTAGAGCAGCTCTGCGGGGGCTGGCCCAGCCCCAAGTCTCTGAAGTTGGCTTCCAGAGCCTCCACCATCTGAGCCCATGGGAGGGAACGAGGGCCCTCCGTGGGGAATTCATGTGGAAGGTTAGAAAGTGTGGCTCTGGGAGGTGCTCTGTCCCTTACTACTCCATCTAGGACAGCAAGGGCTCAAATGACCGTGGCCCTCCCCGGAGGCAGGTGTGCCCTTATCCAGGTGGCCACAGGGCTCAGGGCTGAGGACTCAGGTGTGAGCTGGCCTCCCCAGCCTCCCACCTATGCCTGATCTTTTCCCCTCTAGAGCCCACCTTGAAGGCCAAGAGCAGGGTGCAGATGGTGCCAACCCCTGCCAGGGTCAGGGTGGGGTGGGGTGAGTAAGAACCACCCCCTTTGGGCCAGAGGACAGACTGGAGGCACTTGTTTGGGCCTGTAAGTATTTATTCTTCCCAACTTCTTGCTCAGTGGCATTACCTTGGAAGCCTGAAATTGGTGACGGTGGGAGTGTTTACACCACAGAAATTGTCAAATGCTACAGATCAAAGGCTCCCACCCCCAGAACCAGTTATTAAATATTTCCTAGCACAGCCTTGGGGACAAAGTATGGAAGGCTCTGATTTAACCTTGAACATGCCTATACTTCTGCCTTTAGCCTCTGCCTAAGATGCTTCCTGGAATTCTTTTGTCTTCCTACTCTCAATCTTTTTTTTTTTTAAAGATTTATTTTATTTATTTCTCCCCACCCCCTCGTTGTTAGCACTTGCTGTGTCTGTTCATCTTCCTTGTTTCTTTAGGAGGCACTGGGAACCGAACCCAGGACCTCCAATGTAGGAGGGAGGCGCCTAATTGCTTGAGCCACCTCCGTTCCCTGCTTTGTTGGGTTTTTCATTATTTTTTTCTTCTTGTGTCTCTTGTTACGTCATCTTATTGCATCAGCTTGTCACGCCTGCCCATCATGCCAGCTCACTGTCTTTGGGAGGTACCGGGAACCGGACCAGGGACCTCCTGTGTGGTAGGTGGGAGCCCAATCGTTTGAGCCACATCTGCTTCCTGCTCTGAATCTTTAATAACAATAATAAAAGCAGCTAACATTTATTGTGTGCTTATTATGTCCTATTTTAAGAGCTTTATAAGTATCCATTCATCTTCACTGCTCTCCAATGAGTAGGCACTATAATAATTTCTATTTTACAGATGAGGTAACTGAGGCACAGAGAGGTTAAGGAACATTGGAGCTGCTAAACGGCAGAGCCAGGACCCACACCTGGCTCAGGGGCCCCGTGCTGCAGCTACTACATTGCCACTGCCTCACTGCAAAAGCCACTTGTGGGGTGCCTCCTGCAGGGTCTTTCTGGCTGTCCTGGCATGCACGGCCTCCCTGGCTGACCTCCTCTGTCGTCTCCGAGGTGCTGTGCATTGAACACACAGAACTGCCCAGGTCTCCACTATCCCTACAGACTGGGAGCTCCTCGAACGCAGGGCCTGCGTCTGATTCATCTGGTGCCCTCAGGGTCTGGCACAGGAGCAGGCACTGAGGTCCCTTGCTGAATGAGCCACTAATGGAGGGAATCATGGGGAGCCTTTGGCATGGTGCCTGGCACATTGTAGTTACTCAGATGTACAGTGTCCAGTAAATAGCAGCTATGATTATTAGAGAGCAGGCTCAATCAGGCAGCAAAACATTTTTGTTGGTGCCTTCCATATGCTAGGCCTTGGTTCCAGGAGCTGGAGATGACAACAGCAAACAGGATGGAAAAAATCTCTCTTCTCTTGGAGCTTATGTTCTAGGGGAAAACATGCACTAATCAAGATAAAGAAGTGAAATATAAAATATTTAGTGATACATGCAAAGAAGAAAAAGTAAAGCAGGGAAGGGAGATGGGAAGGGTCAGGGGAAGGTCAAAATTTTGATAGGTTGGTCAGGAACCTGTCAGACTTCACTGAGAAGGTGATATTTAAGGAAGTGAAGGAGCAAGCTCTCTTGTTAATAGGAGGAAGATCATTCTAGGCAGTGCAAAGGTCCTGGGGTTATGAAGGGCCTCAGAAGAAGCAGGAGCTATGAGGGAAGGGAGTAGGAGAAGGCTCTGCTTTTTGTAGCTAAACGCGGTCTTGCAGCTCTTGATGACAACCTTGGGCTTTCGTAGATCCAGATGCAGCACAGAACTGCCTCAGTTTCCCCTCTAGACTCCTGCCAGCTGCTCCCCTGTCTTGGCCATAAAAAGTCCTGTCCTGAGTGCACTGCTGGTCTGGAATGGCACCACATTGCCTTTGGTTTCTGCTTCCCTCTTTGCCCACCACCTTGCACCTCAGGGAACACTGAGTCTATGGTCTGATTCACCAGGCACTAACCCCTGGACTGGCCACTCCCTGTAGCTCCTGCTTTCCAGCCACTCCCCTCCATGTTCTTGAGGTCCAGCCTCCAGGGACAGCCTTCCCAAGAACAATGCAGCTTTCTTCTCAGAGACGGTGTGATCCAGGGCCTGGAGAGGCTGGCAGTATGGGGATGGGGTGGTGAAGGAGGGATGAGCTGGTTGGTGGGTGCTCATGGAGGAGAGGGCTGTGAGTTCAGTGGGCACGGGGGACTCTGTAGGGGTCTTTTACCTCTCCAGGACTGCTGAGCGGATGTAGTGCTGGGGCAGGGAGTGTGTGGACTGGATTTATTTGTCCAATGCCACACCCCACCCCGGAGTCCTAAGTGTTCAGCATCGTAAATAAAACCCGCCCAGTAAATCTCCCCTGTAAATTTTCTGCAGAGAATTTCATTACTCGTCTCGATTCCAGTCATTAAGTTTTAGTCCGATTTAGAGTTGTCCTGATGGCTGTGTAAATCATGCCTGCACCCTGGGGAGTGTGAACTCTGGGGAGAAATCACCTCTGGGCCTGTGGGGGTGACAGCTGAAGCCTGAAGAGCTGGACCCCAAGGGTCTCCTGCCAGGATGTCCCAGGCAGTGGGGTGTTGGCTGCTGGCACCTTGCCGTAGAAAGGAGCTGTCCCTAACTGAGTGCCTAACACATGCCAGGAACTTCACACAAGCCCTGCGAAGTAGGAATGATTACCCCATCTTAAAGAATGGGACCCAGGAACAGAGAGGGAGGTTTGTACCTGGCATGGCCTGGCTTTGAACTCAGGTTTATCTGACTCCAAATCTACTGCCTCTACTGCCTCCTAGCTTCATGGTTGGAGGAGTCTGTAGGGAACCTGCACAATGCCATCCCATCTATGAAGCATTCTTTGGTTGCCAGTTGGAGTCAGTCCCCCTGCACTAACTGTGAACCACTATGGGGGCCTTTATCACCCCCACTAGCCTTCTGTGACCCTTCATCTGCCGACCTCTCTTACATATGGCTCCCTGGGCCTTTCATTCATATTTCATTCATAGCCATTTACACCCTTGTAATTATACATCCGGTGCTATGACTGGTTATTGTCTTTCTGCCCTTTTAAGATGTCTGCTTCAAGAAGGTAGCAGCCACGTCTGCTTGACTTTCCAACATCTAGTCAGTATTTGGCACAGCATAAGTGATTAATAATTTTTATTTCATAGATGAATGGAATAATGAATGAATGAATGAAGTAGTCACCACAGATGGGGGAGAGAGGGCCTATCAATGTGCCAACACCTCTCATGTATAGGTCATTTGGATTCTCGAAGCCCAGTTGATCTGAGATCTGAGTGGGCAGGGAGGATTATGGAGCCTCGTGCCCAGGGCCCAGCTCAGTGCCAGTCTCAGCTTCTCCTAACTCTAGCACCAGACTCAACTCAAACTCCAACCTCAGCCTCACCCCTACTAACCCATCTCCCTCTGTTATCAGCCTCAAAACCTAGCCCCAAATGCAGCTCTCAGTCCCTGCCTCAAATCCACCTCCATCTCTGACTCTGACCTCAGTCTCAACCCAACCTCAGACCCAAACCCAATCCCAGCCTCATCCTTAAGCCCAAACGCAAACCCACCCTTAATTCTAAACTCAACCTCAACCTCAACCTCACCCTCAGCCTCTGATAAAACCTCAGCCTTAACACTCAGCTCCAACCCAATCACAGCCTCAACCTCAATCTTAGCTCAACCCTGGTTCAATCTCAAAATCAGCTCCAATCTCATCCACAACTCAAACACAGACCTAATCCCAACCTTGGCCTCAATACCAGATCCAATCTCAACCTCGACTTTACAGTCAACCCTAGACTCAGCCCCAGCTCCAATCCTGACTTCAATCTGAACTCCAGCCTCAGCCCCAATCCTAAATCAAATTCCAAATCTAACCTCAGCTACAGCCTCATTCTTAATTTCAGCCCAGCCCCAGCTCCAACCCCAACATCACTAGACTGTCCTTGGGAAAGCAGTGGTTCCTCACTTGTGGGACAGCTGTGGTCACCAGATGTTGCCTGTCCTGGAGGCCTGTCATCCTTTCCCCCCACCTGCCTTACAGCTCGGAGAGGGCAGGAGCTCTCTTGGCTCCTGTGAGAGCTCAGTAATACTTTCTCACACCTGTATAGTATTAGAGTTTACAAACCACATCCACACCCACCAGCTTACCAGCTCCTCTAGCAGCTTGGGAGGGATGTGCCTTTCTTCATGTCGTCCAAGAGGAAATGGAGGTTAAACCCTTCAGCTGGTTTGGGGCAAAGGTAGTACTATAACCCGGTCCTTCTGACTCTAAGTTCAGTGTGCACTCTAGTTCTCTGCGACCTGTGAGGGAGATGAGAGGGGTCCTTGGTTCTGTGTGTGTGCACCCATGTATGATGCATGTAACAGCAGGGCTCTCCCATCCCCCAGCACCTTTGGGTGGTCTCCACTAAGGGATGTGACATAAGCAGTCTCAATGTTTTCCACTCTGAGTTCAGGAGACTTTGTAAGGCAGAGATGCCGAGAGAGCGAGCAAGAGGGCTGAAGAGAGCTGTGGGTGGGATTGAGGAGTGGAGGGTCAAGGTGCTGGTGGGAGGCAGAATCCCCCTCTGATGTTTACGTGGAGAGACGGTAATGAGCAGAATACTTACAGAGGCGTGGGTGGAACTGAGGAGGCGACAAGGGATGGCGAGGCCCTAGCTGCAGCAGAAGCCCTTACCACCTGTGGGCTGATGGGACACAGGGTGGAGAGGGTGCTGTGGAAGCCCAGGGAGAGCTGGTGTTGCAGAGGAGGGGGTGCCTGGTGCAAGTTGTGGTCCGGAGAAATGCAACCATTGCTAGAAAGGCTGTCTAGGAGGGAGGGAGTGGGGAAGGAATCCCTGCCCTCCCTCTCCCCGCTCCCTCCAGTCTGCGGGTACCACCCATCAGCTGAACCAGAAGCCAGAGGCCAGGGGACCCTAGCAGGACTGAGAAGGGCAGTGAATGAATCTGGGGCAGGGGATCAAATGGAAAATAAATAGTCTAAGGAGAAAGAGATTCCGACGAGCAGAGCATCAAGGAGAGACAGACAGACAAAGAAGGACAAAGCGAGGTGCAGAATGTGTGAGAGATGGAGTGAGAAAGGGCTCAGCCTGTTTGTCTGGGCGGGTCTGCTGAACCCAAATCCAGCTCATCTGCATCTCCTCAAATAAACTTCTGGGAAGTGAATGCTCGAAGCTGGCAGAGTGCAGAGAAGTCAGCAAATATGTGCACAGTGAATTCCAAGCCTTCTGCTCCTAGCTCCTGGGGAGAGCAGTAGAGTGTTGGGGTGTCCTCCTCCTCTCCACCCTGCCGCCTGCCTCTCTGCTCTGATCCTGGGGAATGGCCTCCACCCTGGGCCCACAAAAGGGAACAGGGAGAGGGGTCCTCACCCAGCAGATTGGAGGTCCAGGGAAATATAGGTAACACTGAAAAGTAAAGCTGATCCCTGAGGTTTATGCAGGCCTTCCCATGCAAGATTCAATGGCGTCCTCTGTGAGACAACCTGTATGAGGATAATAGTTCCCATTTTACAGATGAAGAAATTGAGGTTTATAAGGAAGGGGCTTGCCCAAGGCTGTGTATAAGTCAGTGGCAGAGCTTTGGACTTGGGCCCAGACTGAGCCAAGATCCTGGCCCCAGACTGGCCTCTGAACATGGCACAATACTAAGCTCTGAACAGGGTCCCAGACTGAGCCCCTGCCCTATTTGGACTGAGAAGCTGGGACAACCCAGGAGACCCTCTAGGTATTCTCAAGCTAATTCTCATGCTGTGGACAGACTCTTGGAGTATCCATGAGGCTTGGGATTTCTCCAAAAGAAACTTTTACTGAAGAAAGATTGCTGTTCCTTATGAAACACTTTTATGTGCTGGGCACCAAGCTAAAGCACTTTGCATGGATTAGCTCATTTAATCCCCTTGACAATTTGTGAGTTCAATATTATCATTACCCTCATTTTATAAATGAAGATGTAGAGGTGCTGCAAGGTTAAATAGCTTTTTCATGACCTCATAGCTGGTCCGTGGATTCAAACCCAGGTCTGTATGACTCCAGGTTTCCAACATTATGCTACATTACCTAAAGGGACCAGAGATTGTAGTTCTTCCCTCTTCTTTCCCTAACCAGGATGGGCAACAGGTAGGCTTGGTGGGCACAGCTCTCAGGCCTTCCAGCTCTGGCCTGGACGACACCTGGGTAAGTCTTAGCCCAAGGTGTGGCCTGTGATGGAGGAGATTGGATAGCAGGAAGGAGAGGGGAGCCCAGAGGATCTGTGGACCACGGAAGGAATATGGGCTCTATTCTCAGTCTTGCACTGGACAAAAAATACCTATACCCAGTAGACACATGGGCACAGCCCACAAGGGATGGGCATGCTACACACTCCTGAGAGGTATGTGTCTGCCTGCCAAGAGAAGGTGCTGAGTGTGTGTGTGGAGCTTCTCTCTACCCTCCCAGTGCCATGCGCGGTGATAGGCATGTGAAAGACCCAGGTCAGGACTGTGGGGAGATGAGAGAGGCAAAGGTCACTTTCCAGGAAGTCTGGACTAAGGCTGAGCCTCCAGGGAGAGCCCAAGTCTCCTGCCGCTGTCTTTTCCCCCAGGCAGCCCCTTCCTGTTTCTTCCTGTTCCCTCATCATCAATGAGTCCCCTCTTGAGTCTCACCCTAGGGATTCCCAGGAAGGAGGAGATGCAGAATCCCAACCTTTCCATCTGTGGGTCAGCGTGAGATGCGGGGATGCTGTGCTTTGGAGCCAGGAGATCCGGCATCTTCTTTGTGGTTTAGGGCAAGCCCCTTGCCCTCTCTGGGCTTGTTTCCTCTTGTGCAAAGGGAGAGAGTTGGCCTCAGTGATCCCTGGGATCTCATCACACTGATTTTCCTGCCGGCTCGCCAGCTCTGATCCCGGCAGCATCTCCTCATCCTGCTCCTCCCCTCCCATCTCCAACCTCTGGCCAGAGCCTCTGGCCATGGTGCTGAAGGCGGCCTCGGCCTCTGCAGGGGCTTGTAGGGGTGGAGCGGAGCGTCAGGATTGGCGAGGGCACAGGAAAACCACCCTAACTGAGCACCTACTATGTACCAAGCCCTTGGCTGCTCACTTCATGTGCACTGTCATATTGAATGATCACAGTATCTTTTGGTGGATGAGATTATTACAGGGAAATAATTCCTGTAATATTCAGGAGCTGAGAGTCCGGTCCCACCCTTCCAAGAAGCAGAAAGCTTCTATCCTGATTTTGGATTTCAAGCAACCCTGGTTCCCAGAGTTGGTCCTGGGACAATTAAGGGTAGTTGAGAAAACAGTGACATGCAGAAATGGTTGATAAAACTGTGAGGAAATGTCTGTTGACATTGATTCTGAGCCTGCGGCCAGAGATGAATGATTGAAACACCAGTCTTGTTAAAGCGAGAGCCCATTTGATTTCTCTCCCCTGCACTGCATGCGATTTCGCTGGAGGGAAGTTAGCAATCAGCTAATTGACATTGAATTAACCATGAAACTCAGCCCGTGCCTTCTCTCTGAAGCACTCTCTAGCAAGACTTTATCAAGGCTTTGAATTATTGATTATTACTTATAGCTCTGATGGGGTGATTTCCTTTTATTTGTTTTCACGTTGGGTGTCCTTCATAAGTGTCCCTGAGAATGGGAGGCATCCAGATGGCAGAGATTTTTACCAGAGGAGCAGGAAGGAGAAGGCTGCAGTCCAGGGAGGGTAAGCCTGGACAGTCCATCCTGCGCCAGAGAAATAAACCTGTATTTGTTAAACCACGGGAGCCTTTGCTTGTTGCTGTTGCTGCTGTTACTGTAGCAAAGCCTAGCCTAACCTGACTAACAGGGGCTCTTCCTGGCCCATGATACCAAGCTTAGAGTCTCAGTGGGGCTGGGGTCCCTGTCCCTGTCACTTACACTCTATCCGTAAGGTTTCTTACTGGATGTCCATTTCAACTCCTTTACATACCTGACTATTTCTCCATCATCCAAACCAAATGGCCTTCTGTACTCCACTTGTGTATTTTGGGGCAGGGGCTTCACTCTCTTTTGAGGCAGTCTTTTCACAAATGCTCAGCTCTGACTGTCTCTCCCTTGGAATTGTCTATGTACCTCCACTGATCTGACCACTTCCTCATGGAGCCCAGAATTGTTTTATTCCTTTTGCCTTATGATGATCTTTCTAGGATCTGAGATTAGAGATCTAAGGTTTCTCCTCTCCAGACCAAATATCTTTTCAATTATTCCTCGCAAGAGTAGGTTTTCAGTCCCCTCCTCTTTTGTTGGGAATCCAGTGTGTCTAGGGACTTCCAAAATCATGGCACCTATAACTAGATATAATATTCCATGTATGGTCTAGGAGGGGTAGAGCTGAACAGAACCATCACCTTCTTCAGACTAGATATTAGACCTTTAATGATGCAGCCCAACTGGGAGGAATAGCTTTGGTTCTGTGGCAGAGACTTTTACTGCTTATTGAATTCATGTGCTCGCCACACTTCCTAGCTTCCTTGTTGCCAGGCAGGGCCATGCAACTAATTCTGCTCAGTGGTCTGTGAGCAGACATAATATGTGAATCTCCTGGAATGAAACATTTAAAGAGCCAGTGAGGGACATTCCAGCTCTTTTCCCCTGCCATGGTGACCTGGAAGCCCTGGATTTCAAATGGTATTGCTAAATGAACAAGCAGTCTGGATCCCTGAGTCACCACTGGAGAGAGCTGCCCTGAAGAGTTGCTGGATCCACAGTGGACTTTTATGAGCATAAATAAACCTTTATGCATTAAGTCACAGAACTTTTTGTTGCAGTGGTTATTGTTACTGTAGCACAGCCTAGCCAAAGCTGAATAACAGGCCATCATGCTGCTCACCGACATTGGGCTTTAAGTCCTTTTCATCACCTATGTAACACCTCGTGCTAAGCCCTAGTCTCCCTTAGCTGGACTTTGTAGTGAATCTTCTTATTTATTGACTTTGAGCTTCTTAAGATCAGTGCCCATATTTTATTCTTCCTTGCATTTCCCCAGAGCTTAGCCTGATACATAGAGGACATTAATCTCTGCAGAGGGAAGGGAGTAAGGAAAGGATCTTTTGGGTCCATTAAGATGGAGGTAGAAAATATCCCCTAGGATATTTCTTTGGAATGAGACAATCTAGACTCAAAATCTCTAGTTCCATCACTGACCAGTGGTGTGTCCCTTGGCTAGTTACCTATCCTTTATACGTTTCTTTTCTTTTTTTCAAGATTTATTATTTATTTATTTATTTAATACCCCCTGCCCCCATTGTTTGCGCTTGCTGTCTGCTCTCTGTGTGTTCTTCTGTGTCTGCCTGTCTTCTCTTTAGGCAGCACCAGGAACTGATCTCAGGACCTTCCATAGTGGGAAAGAGGCACTCAATCTCTTGCACCACCTCAGCTCCCTGGTCTGCTATGTCTCTTAGTGTCTCTCCTCTGTGTCTCTTTTTGTTGCGTCATCTTGCTGCGTCAGCTCTCCGTGTGGGCCAGCACTCCTGCGCAGGCCAGCACTTCTGCATGGGCCAGCACTCCGCATGGGCCAGCTCTCTGCTTGGGCCAGCACACTGTGTGGGCCAGCTTGCTTTTGACCGGGAGGCACCGGGAATCGAACCCTGGACCTTCTATATGGTAGATGGGAGCCCAATCGCTTGAGATGCATCCATTTCCCTTTTATACATTTCTGATTCCTCATCTGTCAAATAGTGATAGTAGCCCAGCCTCTTAGAATTTGAGAAAGTAATAATATATTTTATAAAAAGTGTCTTGCACATTGTGTAGTAAATAAATGGCAGATGTCACCACCACCACCACCACCACCACCACCACTGCCACCACCATCATTGGGATAAGGGAATATTGTACCCTACAACAAGGTGGAAAGCAGAAAAGAGGATCATTTAGGAAGGGTCTCAGCCTCAAGGCAGTCAGAGGCGGAGACTTTGGCAGGTGCAGGCTCAAGTAGCTCTTCTGTAGTTCGGGTCAGACATCCCAGGCACAGCATCCCTGCGGCAGTATTCCTCAGAGGAGGGTCCCTTCCCCTTCTTCACTGGACTTGGACTAAACAGATATGTTTGGCCTATGGTTACATCTACCTGGGTGGTTCCTCCAGTAGAACTTAATTTGGCTCCAGCAGAAACAGGGGCAAGGTGATGGGATATTTGGGAGTCATATCACACTGTTGGCAAGTATGGAGTATGTAGAGGATGGAGGGCAGCCTCTGAACAGATGCCACACTAGAGGTGGATGTCACACATGGGCAGATGTCATCCAAGATGGTGCTTGTGTGCCATTCAGGGGTCATCCCAGAGAGATGTCACTGTGCAAATACACATCATTTTAGATGCCTAATGTCCTTGTGAAAGAAGAGAAGGGAGGGAGCATATGTTTTTTGAGCACGTACTGCGTGCAAGCTATAAATGAAATCTAATTTAATCCTCACAATTTTGTGATGTAAAGATTAATATTCCCATTTGAGAGATGAGGAAACCGAGGCCTAGAAAGTATTCGAGAGGGACCTGAGCCCAAAGTTGTCCTCCTTTTAATATACCACCTGCCTCCCAAGACTTGTTCTCTGGCCCAAACTTTCACTGCCCTTCACCTTGACACATTCATCCCTAAAGCATTTCCTAGTCCCCAGGCTCTGTGGTATGTTCTGAGCCTCCAATTTCTTTCCCGTAAGTGGCGATAATAACAACACCTACCTCTTAGTATTCTTGTAAGGATTAAGTGACTTGATAAAGACAAGGCATTTAGCATGGTGCCTGGCACAGAGTGAGCATTATTTCAGTGTTAGTCATTATTATCATAATAGCTAACATTTATCAAGTCCTATATATACTATTTCCAGGCCTGGTGCTAAGTGCTTTACATGGTTCACATGATTAAATCCTCAAAACAACCCTGTGAGGCAGGTGTTAGTGTCCTCAGTTTCAGCTGGGGAAATTGAGGCTTAAGAGAATTTAAGTGAATTACTCAAGTTCACTCATAAGGGAGTGTCAGTGTAGGAGTTTGAACCCTGGTCATCCGACTCCAGAGGCTATACTATATATGGCCAGAGCCAAGGAATAATAATAACAACAATAATAATAATAATATAATAACTTCCATGTATTGAGTGGTTATTATGTTCCAGACACAGTGCTAAAACCCCTTTATATAAATTATTTCTGTTTTCAAAACCATCTTCTAGGAGGCAGGTCCTATAATTAGATGCATTTTTACATATAAGACTGAGAGTAAAAATATTAGGTAACTCACTTAAGATCTCACAGCCAGGAAACTGCAGTGTGGGACCTGAAGCCGGGTCATTGACAGCCCATGCATTTAACCACTGTGCTGAACCACCTTAAGAGCGGGGTCCATGGTATACATCCTTCAAATGTGATGTGATGCTTGGATTAAAAAATTGTTTACAAAATACAAACTGAAATCAAAATGATTCAGGGCATTTTAAGAGGGAGAGATAAATAAAGGTTTACTGGGCAAAGGCTGATACAGAGGAAGTAGGAGTTGAAATTGCTTGTCTTCCAGTGGCTCCAGGTGGTTTGAGCAGGTCACGACCAGTTTCCACTCGCTGTGAGCTGGCCATCGTTGGTCTGGCTTGCTTCAAGCCAGCCTGAATCATTTAGATCTGGTTGCTGCCAGTTGGGACCAGCCTGAACTGGATTGACCTAGTTTAAGTCCTTCTATCTCTTCAGGTTGACTTCCATTAGCATTACAGTTTTGGCTCCCTGTGGAAATTCTTCTCTTGGACTCTCTGGTTTGGTGGCTTCAGTTGGGGTCCTGGTGAGGGAGAGAATGTAAGTAAATTATTAACCTTCCAGGAGCAGCCCTTGGACCCTTGGAGGTCTACAGCCCAAAGACCTCAGCTGGTGAGCCCTGGCTTGGCCAACTCTGCCTGAGTGTCCTCTCCTCGATTTTCCTTCAGACTTTTCTCCTGTGAAATCCCCTGGCTGCATGCCCGCCCCCAGCCTTGCCCTATCCGAGCAGACTTTTCCTTCATTTTCTTTTTGAAGGTACAAACAAAGGGGGTCTGAATGAGGAGACCTATATCCATCCCAGATTGATGGAACTTGTCTGGGATGTCAGGGCCGTGTGTGGGTAGTGCCCCTGTGATGGCAGGTGGGTGAGTGTTGCTTACTCCATTCCCAGACCCTGAAATAGATGTGCTCCCACCACTACACTGGAAATTCAATTCAACATTGATGTGTGTGTGTGGCGGGGGAGGCTGGGGGAGGAAGGTGGGCAGAAAGGGCTAGCTAATGGGACGCCACATCAAATTATCATCGCAAAGAAACCCTGCCCCCTTCAGGGAATAACATGTGCCGAAGGGAATGAAGAGCAAGCAGGTGTGGGGAACAGGGACCCCATGCAGGCAGGGCTCCCACCCTGGGCTTGCTGCTCTTTCCCAGCTGGTCTGGGTGGTGAGGGAGCTGGGGGACTGATCAGACCCAGCAAACACTAGAAATTCAGAAGCAACCATCTCCTGGAAGCTGACGCTCCCCCAGGACTGGCTACCTCCTCCTTCCCCATTGGTGCCATGCATAAGGCATGAATGTGTTGGCTAGCGGATGGGGCCAGCTATCCAGTTGGGAATTTATATCTTTAGAGCCAGAAGGAACTTGTGCAACAAACTTATGCATGATCTATCAGATGTTCAGTAACAGGGCCTTCTCATGTTCCTTTCACTGGCTTGCAGGATTTATTCTATGTATTTAGAGAGGGCAGGCTCAAAAGAGAGGGTCCCCTGCCTCCCAGGCCAGTGCCTTTCTGCTATGTCTTGCAACCCCCTTCCCTCTGTTGAAGGCATAATCTGCTCTGGAAGGAAGCCTTCTGGGGGCAGATCTCATTCTCTACCCCCTTCGTTCTACCACCCTGCCTCCTCTACCTACTCAGGGGCTGACTGTGCCCAGGGACTGACTGATGGTCAGGGACAGCTGGATGTGGGAAACCAGCTGAGCCCAGGGACTGACCCTGACCAGGGCTGCAGTGGGCCCAAGGATGGGCTCTATCCAAGATCAAACTCCTCTGTGCTCAGGTACCATTTGTGCCAGAAAACTACCTGTGCCCAGGAAATATTGGGGCTGGGGGAGGCAGAAATGCTCTTCCCTGGAAAGAGTCCCATGCCTGGCAGGCAGGCCGCCCCGGGCCTGGTGTGAGAGCCTGTGGCAGCAGCTCCTATTCTGGGGCAGTGGGAGGAGGGAGCCCCACCTTCAACACAGGTCATCTCAGACATTCTCCCATCTAGGAGCCGGGTGCAGGGGAATGAGAACGAGAACACAGAGTTGCTGAGCGCCTATTCTGCTCTGTGTCAGCACATCAGGTCCTTTCTTCCCATTGTCCCCTGGACAACCCCATGAGGCAGTAATTATCATCCCCATTTACAGATGAAGAAACTGAGGTTCCCAGAGGTGAACATTCTTTTCTGGTCTTTCAGATTCTGAAACTCTTCATCATGTTGCCATTTTGCCCATAAGGTTGTGGACTTGCCATTCACCACTTTGCTTCCCTGGGTGCAGGCAGAGGTTGGGGGCTTCTCCGTTTCATGGAGGAGGAAACTGAGGAAGGATCAGAATCCAGACCTCTTGCCTGCAGTTGGCAAGTTAACCCTGTTCGTGCCAGTGCTCCTGCCTTTTCGGGGGGAGGGCACTTGGCGGCCTGGTAGGAAGGGCTTCCTGTGGGCTGCATTCCTGGTTGCTGTCTTGGAGGCAGGCAGGCTGGGGTGCCGAGGCCATCGGCCCCATCACAGGCCCCCTTTCATGCCGCTCAACAAGGCTTCTTCAGAGCCCGGGCTCGGCTGTGCAAACATGCACATCTGGGCCGCTGGCTGGAGGGGGGCAGCGGAACTCCCCCCCGCTGCTCCTGACCTTCTGGACAAAGGGAGCTTTGGCCCTGTGGGGGACCCCAGGGAACTCGGGGCTCCGGAGGGCTCAGCCCCTGCTCAGCCCCTCACGGGGGACAGTCCTCGCGGGTTGCCGCTTGCCATTTTCTTCAGCGCTGGAACTCTGACTCCGACGGCGTTTCCTGCTGAGGCCTTGCCCTCCCCTGCCCCTCTCTCTAGGGCCAACACCCAGCGCCGGCCAGGGAAGATAGAACAAAGGCTGCAGGCAGAAAGGAACTTGAGGGGG
>JAQZBX010067140.1:0-15989 GCA_029593785.1 Cabassous unicinctus
CATCCAGTTTCCAATAATAGTTTCATCATTTACTTCTAAGGCATCATAAAACATCTCTTTAGCCTCCATATTCTTATCAACATTTTCTTCAAAGCGATCTAGGCCTTTTCCATCAAGCATTTCATGATTCTTTCAAAACATACACCTTGCTCATTTATAAAACCATTCCAATATTTTGGTAATTTCAAAAGCACTTCCCAACTCCTGGGTACCAAATTCTGTATTAGTCTGTCAAATGCGTGCTGATGCAAAATACAAGAAGTGGTTGGTCTTTATAAAGTATATTTATTTGAGGTAGAAGTCCACAGTTACCAGGCCATAAAGCATAAATTTCTTCCTTCACCAAAGACTGTTGCCACGTGTTGGAGCAAGACAGCTGCTGACATTTGCCAGGGTTCAAGCTTCTTGGGTTCCTCTCTTCCCAGGACTCTGTTTCTCTCCAATCTTAGCTCCTCTCTTTCCTCCACAAAGTCAGTTGCAGAAGATGAGGCTCTCTAGGCTTTGCTTCTCTCCATGAGGCCAGCTGTAGACTATCAGGAGAATGGTGTGACTCTATCCCGACCTTCTCTCTGTCCTCAAGACCAAGCTCTCTTACTTTCCGGGACTCCAGCTCAAGACTCCAACATCAAAACTTCTACAATGCTGTCCTTTGCTGTGTCTTTTATTTTGGAGACCCCACCCACCAAGGGGTGGGGCTCAATGCCCTATTTACTTTTTCCAGTCAATGCCCTAATCATAACTTAATCATGCCCTGATTAACAAAACACTTTACAAGCATAATCCAATATATATTTTTGGAATTCATAATTACATAAAACTCTCAAGTGGCTATGGTCTGTAACTTTCTTTTTGTACTTTTGTTATTAGGGTAATGTTGGCTCCAAAGAATTAGCTTGGTAGTATTTTTTTTTACTCAGTTTTTTGGAAGAGGTTGAGCAAGATTGATATTAGTATGTCTTTGAATGATTTGTAAAATTCACCTATGAAGCCATCTAATCCCAGACGTTTCATCTTTGGGAGGTTTTTGATGACTGTTTCAATCTCTTCACTTGTTTTTGGTTTGTTGAGGTCATCTATTTATTCTAGGATCAGTGAAGGTGATTTGTTTGTTTCTAAGAATCTGTCCATCTCTTCTACATTGTATAGTTTTATGGCCTACCATCATTCATGATCTCTCTTATTTCTGCAGGGTCAGTGTTAATGTCCTCCTTCTCATTTCTGATATTATTTATTTGCGTATCTGTCATATTTTCTTTGTCAGACTAGCTACCGGTTTTTTGATTTTGCTGATTTTCTCAGAGAACCAACTTTTGGTTCTGTTGATTCTCTGTATTGTTTTTTTTCTCTCAATTTCATTTATATCTGCTATGAACTTTACTATTTCATTCCTTCTGTTTTGTTTGAGGTCCGTTTATTGCTCTTTTTCTAACTCCTCCAGGTGTTCAGTTGTGTCTTCAATTTTAGATATATATATTTTTTTAATGTAAGCATTGAGGTCTATGGATTTCCCTCTCAACACTACCTTTGCAGTTTCCATTAGGTTTTGATGTGTTTTCATTTTGATTCATTTCAAGATGTTTGTTGAATTCCTTTGCAATTTCTTCTTTGACCCACTGATTATTTAAGAGTATGTTGTTGAGTAATCTCCATATACTTATGAATTTTACCTTTTTCCATCTGCATTATGCAGAGTTCTTTTGGGAAACAGAATCAACAGGAGCTGTTTGTAAATAGTATGATATTTATAATATATTTTCATGTGACTGTGGGGATACACAAGTCCAGGTTCTGCAGGAAGGTTACAAACCAGGGCCTCTGATGAAAGGCCAATGGAAGTCCTTGATGAGTTGCCTGTCCAAAGAACAGCTGGGAAATTCTCTCTGAATGCTGAAATCACTTCCCTTTTTAATGGATTCAACTGATTAGATAAAATGTCACTCATTTCTGTTGGCAATATCCCAGGTTTATAGTAGATGTAATCAGCCATCTATGCAGTAAAATCATTGATGACTAAAACCCATAAAAGTCCTTATATTAAAATTAGCACAGTGCTGCTTGACCAAACCAGGGCACAATAACCTGGCTGAGATGACAAGTTAGCCTAACCATCACAGCCCACCTGTTGTCACCTTGGCAACCATACATATTACCTTAAACCAAACTTAATCTTTGAGTAAAAACAATAACAGATATGAAAAAATATATATGTATGTATCTGCCTAACAATGTTCAACTCTCCTTTGTACAACTGGAAATGCATTAATTCCCTACAGAATAGGGTACAAGTACATGAGTAATATTTACTCTTAAACTTGACATTCCTAAATATTATGACATGAAACTAGTACAACTTGTCATATGATAAGAGAAAAGGTTGGGGAAGAAAACAAAATGTTTACTTTATATTCATCTCATAATGAAACAAGGAAGAAGGATTTATGATTATTACATTCCTCATTTCTGTAACTGGTCATGTGGTCAAAGTACATATTTCTCACTACTTTCTTCTACTACCCAATCCATGTTCTCATTACCCTCAGCAAGCATATGAGCTGGCCATGGTTCTTTGCCTGGTGGAGTGACCCCAACTTACATTCCTGAAGATTCTGGGACATGGTTAGCCCTGCTTGGATTGGGTTGTTATAATTTTCCATTAATTTTAATCACAGGACATGGCAGTACTAAGAGATGCCCCAGAGGATCTCCCATATTACAGGCAAATTCTTCTTTACCCTCATTATGTAGATTCAGTCCCGTTTCACCTTAATATTCAGGATCAATCACTCCAATCAGTAGAGTAATTCCCTTCTTTGTCTGTTGATTCAGAGGTAAGAGGAGCCCAAACTGACACAAGTGGCAGTGTTAACTTCCAGTTCAATGGAATCATTGTTGTTTTCCATGGTGGCAACCCTCCTCCTTTTGGAACTAAGACCTGTAGACCAGCAGAGTTTAATGTTGCAGGGACAAGAAGCAAAAATTTTCCTAGTGGGTCACTAGGGGTAATAGTGAGTGGTGCCACTCCCACTTCCACCTCTTAATTCCTGGACCCATTAATCATGGTTATGGGAGGAACAGCACCATAGAGTGGACACTGATTTAGAGCATACACTGCCTCCTGGAAATTATGGCCCCAACCCTGCAAGGTATTGCCACATTGTTTGCACCACAATTGAGTCTTCAAAATGCCATTCCACTGTTCTATCAATCCACCTGCTTCAGGATGATAGGGAACATGGTAAGACCAGCAAATTCCATGGGCATGTGCCCATTCCCACACGTCATTCACTATGAAATGGGTTTCTTGTTCAGAAGCAATTTTGTGGTGAATGCCATGATGGTAGATAAGACATTTGGAAAGCCCAAGGATGGCAGTTTTGGAAGAAGCATTGCATGCAGGAAATGCAACCCCATATCCAGAGTATGTGTCTATTCCAGTTAAAATAAATCAATACCCCTTCCATGGTAGTCCAATGTAATCAATTTGCCACCAAGTAGCAAGCCGATCACCTCGGGGAATTTTGCCATATCAGGGGTTGAGTGTGCGTCTCTGTTGCTGGCAGATTGGTCACTCATCAGTGGCTGTAGCCTAGTCAGCCTTGGTGAGGGGAAGTCCATATTGCTGAGCCCATGCCTAACCTCCATCCCTAACTCCATAGCCACTTTTTTCATGAGTCCATTTGGCAATGACAGGACTGGCTGGGGAAAAAGGCTGTGTTCGCTACAGAGTGAGTCATCTTATCCACTTGATTATTAAAATCTTCTATTCTCAAATCGCCCCCTGGTGAGCATTCATGTGGGACACAAATATTTTAATGTTTTTTGCCCATTCAGAAAGGTCTATCCACATCTCTTCCCCAGACCTCTTTGTCACCAATATTCCAAACTTGTTCCTCCTAAGTTCTTGACCATCCAGCCAAACCATTGGCAACAGCCCATGAAACAATATATAAATGCACCTTTGACCATTTCTTCTAAGCAAAATGAACAAACAGGTGCACTGCTTGAAGTTCTGCCCACTGCGAGGATTTGCCATCACCACTGTCCTTCAGGGGTGTCCCAGAAATGGGCTACAATGCTGCAGCTGTCCACTTCTGGGTGATATCTGCATATCATGCAGAACCATTAAACCAGGCCTGAGTTTTCTCTTCCTCAGTCAACTGATTGTAAGGGACTCCTGAAGAGGTAAAAGCTGTGAGCTGGAAAAAGAAGGTAACACGGCAAGGATGGTGACAAAGGGCACTTGGGCTGCTTCCTCATGTAACTTCCTTGTGCCTTCAGGACCCACTTGAGTCCTGTCTCATATATACTACTTCCATTTTATTGTGCAGTGCTGCTGTGTGTGCTCAAATTTATGGTTTGGTGGGTCAGACAATACCCATCTCATGATAGGCAACTCAGGTTTCATGGCAATTTGATGGCTCATGGTTAAATGTGCAGACTCTACTAAGGCCCAGTGGCAGGCCAAAAGCTGTTTCTTAAAAAGAGAGTAGTTATCTGCAGAGGATGGCAGCGCATTGTTTTTTTCATAAGCGTCTGCATTGTGATTTTCGTACAGCGACCTACCAAAGTCTCTAGGCAGAATCTATATTTGCCACTGAAACTTCCAGAATCTTTGGATCTGCTGGATCACATGGCCCAACAGCAGCCTGGAGCTGTTGCAGAGCCTCCTCTTGTTCTGGTCCCCAATCAAAACTAGCAACTTTTCTGGTCATTCAGTAAAATGTCCAGAGTACCACACCCAAATGAGGAATGTGTTGTCTCCAAAATCTAAAGAGTCCAACTAAGTGTTATGCCTATTTTTTGGTTGTAGATGGGGCCTGAAACAAAAGCTTATCCTTTTCTTTACAGGGCATATCTTGACATGCTCCACACCACTGGAAGCCTAGAAATTCCCCTGAGGTGAAGGCCCCTGATTTTTGTTGGATTTATCTCCCATAATCTCTCAGGCAAATGCACTACCAACAAGTATAGAGTCTTTGCTACTTCTTGTTCACTAGGTTCTACCAACATGATATCATCAGTATAATGGAACAGTGTTATGTCTTCTGGGAGGAAGAGATGATCAAGGTCCCTGTAGACAATATTATGACATAGGGCTGAAGAAATGATATACCCCTGAGGCAGGACAGTGAAGGTATATTGCTGGCCTTCCTAGCTGAAATCAAATTGTTTCTAGTGGTCCTAACTGATGGCATTTGAGAAAAATGCCAGATCAACAGTTGCAGACTGGGTAACAGGGCATGTGTTGATATGCGTAAGCAATGATACCACATCTGGGACAGCAGCTGTGATTAAAATTACCACCCAGTTAATTTTATGATAATCTACTGTCATTCTCCAAGATTCATCTGTTTTCTGTACATGCCATATAGGAGAGTTGAATGGGGATTTGTTGGGAATCACCACCCCTGCATCCTTCAGATCATTGATGTTGACATTAATCTCTGCAATCCCTCCAGGAATTCGGTACTGCTTTTGATTTACTATTTTGCAAAGCATAGGCATTTCTAGTGATTTCCACTTGTCCTTTCTTAAATACTAACTCTCACTCTTCAACTCAAGGATCTAATGTTGGAATTCTCCCAATTGCTGAATATGTTTATTCCAATTATACATTCTTGAACTGGGGAAATTGCCACAGAATGGGCCCCAGGGCCCACTGGACCCACTGTGAAATGGACATGAGTTAAAACTCCATCAATCACCTGACTTCCATAAGCCCCTGTTTTGACTGGTGGACCACAGTGATGTTTTGCATCTCCTGGAATTAATGACACTTCTGAACTAGTTTCTAATACTCCACAAAATTTTTGATCATTTCATATTCTCCAATACACATTTACTCTGACAAAAGTCTGTAGGTCTCCTTGGGGAAAGGTGGAAGAAAGATTAACAGTATAAATTTTCAGCAATTTAACAGGATCCTTTCCCAAGGGGATATGGCCTTCTCTTAATTGAAGCAGTGCTGGGTCTGTAATCTGTCTCAAGCCTGGGAATTGACTAAGGGGTTATGATTCACTGCATCTGCAATTTGAGTTAGGGTTTTGTTCACTTGACCGAGAACACTTCTGCTTATACAGATACAGAAGAAATTTAGTAGACTGATCATCTATTTCACTTCTAGGTACCTCATGATCTATTAGCCAATACCATAACTCTATGCAACTCAGACTATTTTGAGTGTGGCTTTGAATCTGCCTTTCATTGTGTTACCAAATGTACCTTGTTTTGGTGATAAACTGCTGATACTTGACCTTTACTCGTCTCAGATTTGATCATCTCCATAATGTTTTAGGATTCTAATTCCCCTACAGCCCTCCCTACAGTAATATCTGGACTACATAGAAGAGCAACCACAGAGCTCTTCAGGAAAGATGGAGTTTGACTTATAAATTTATTCCTTACAGTCTTGGTTAAAGGTGTGTCCTCTAGACATTCCTGGAGTGGATGGCAGGTCTTAAAAGGCAAATCCATTCTAGCATTCCAATCTCACTAGGCCTTTGAATTCTCTCTTATACTGTATTCCAGGGAAAATCAAGCATGTTAACCTCAGACATGCTAGGCCACCTTTTGGTCCATGTTTCCATCAGCTACCCAAACAAACTGTTAGAGCCCTTTGAAACCCCTTGCACTACAGTGTTGAATCCAGAATTTCTGTATGTGGGCCCATGTCAATAAATTCGGCCCGATCCAATTGGTAATACCCTGGGTCATCATAGATGTAATCAGTCATCTATGCAATAAACTCACTGATTACTAAAGCCCATACATGTCCTTATAATACAATTATCCCAGTGCTTGCTGGGCCTAAACCTCTACACAATTACGTGGTTGAGTTGACAAATTAGCCTAACCATCACACCATCTCTAATTGATTTCCAGCTTCATTCTGTTATTAACAGAGTAAGTGTTTTGTATAATTTCAGGTTTTAAAATTTACTGAGCCCTGTCTTGTGACCCAACCTATGTCTATCTTGAAGATGGATCCAAGAGCCCTTGGAATGAAGTATATCTTGTTGTTTTTGGTTGCAATGCTCTATAGATATTTGCTAGGTTTAGTTCATTTACCATATTATTCGAATTCTCTGTTTCTTTATTTATCTTCTGTCCAGATGTTCTATCCAATACTGACAGAGGTGTATTTGAATCTCTAGCTATTGTTTCAGAGACATCTATTTCTCCCTTCAATTTTTAAAAAATATTCTTTTTTATTTATTAAAGTGTTTCACTCATACATAAACATACATAAATAATAATTGTATATTAATTGTTGTGAACTTACAAAACAAACATACATAACACCATACAGAGCTCTCATATCTCACCACACCACCAATACCTTGATTGTTGTGAATAATTTTAACTAATGATGAAAGAGTACCCACAAAATATTACTAACAACCAAAGTATCTTATATTTGGTGTATTTTCCCCCTAACCCACTCCATTAATATTTTTTAAATCATTTATATATGAACATACATAAACAATAAGTCTATAGTAAAAATTGTGAACATACAAAGCAAACATGCATAACATCTTACTGTTGTCCCATACATCAACCCACATCAACACCTTGCATTGTTGTGAGACATTTGTTACTAATTATGAAAAATTATCAAGATCGTACTACTGAGGAGAAGCAGCAAGATGGCATCAGTTTAAAAGGGTGCTCACCATCTCTCTCTCAAGGAATGGATGAGTAGGGGTAAGATCCTGACCAAGAGGGTTGTTTAGGAACTCACAGAGTGGGAGACTTCAGGGTATCAATCTGAAGGGAGCTGTACAGAGGAATAGGTTGCTCAAGGTAAAACCATGAATTTCTCACTCCGTGGCTGGAAATTGTAAACAGCTAAGCCCCACCTTTGGGTCACATTGCTGCTGTGAGCTCCCACTCCTGCCAGCCACACAGCAGGAGGGAGCATTCTCCTAGTGCAGGAAGGTTCTGGTGAGGGATGGAGGTGGGTTTCCTTTCTGTGGGTTTTGTTGTCTGGATCCCATTTAAGCTTTGGCGTGCATACTAGCCAGCTTGAGGTGGCACCAGGAAGAAGGGTACCTAAGCACCCTGTGATAGAGAAACTTCACTTGGGAAGGGGTAGTCAGGCAATTGACTAGTCCTGAGTTGAAAACTATCAAAATTTCAACTCCCCTAATGGAGGCAGGCAGTAGGAAGCACTTAAAATGCTTCCAAGAGCCTACTTAGGGTCACCTGAGAGGACAGCTGGTCTGAAAGAGGGTTGAGAGTCATTTTTCTACTGTGACTTCAGCCAGAAAGGTCCCATTTAAATTTCAGAAGGAATTCAACCTGATCATGGAAATGAGGGGTTTATCCACTCACACAGGGTTTTGCATCCTTGCACACTGGGATACAATGCAACAAGAAAAGTAATGGGGCAGAGACAGAGAGACTACTAATCAGCAAATATCTACCCAAATGCAAAGAGTCAAATCTGCCTAAGGGAAAGGGACTGGATAGTTCTTTGAAGAGATAACATATCCAACTAGAAAGGTTAGCTCAGTGGAGGAGATTCTACCTGGAATATACAAGGTCCCTAGTTCAATTTCTGGCTTCTCTTAGAGCAGTGATCCACAAGGATATCAAACATCCAGCTGATACTATAGGACAGGGAGAACCTAGACATTTTTTTATATTAGTTTCTCTTGGATCTCTTATTTTTGCTAAAAAAGGTTACATTAAAAAATTGAACATAGTTTACTAGCTAAAGCCCTCTTCAAAACCTGCAGAGGACAAGCAACAGGGTAATTGATTCATGGACACCAGTAGCCTGAGAAGCTTTACAGAAGTCTAAGAGAGAAGGTTGTTTATCCTTAGTTTGAGTTTGAATATTTGTTTGTGTGTTTAATTTTGTTTTGTTTTGTTTTTCTTTCCTCTTTCTCCCATCCTTCTTTCTTGTCTTTTTTGTTTCTTAATTATGTGCTGCTGGCTTGTTTCTTGTTTGCTGTATTTCCTCTTCCTTAATTTCCCATTTCTGTGTATACCGATTTTGTCTACCAATGCTGTCTCTACTTCCTTCATCTTTCTATCTTCTGCTTTTTGTTGTGGCTCTTATATTCCACCTCTCTTTGTTTAGTCCTTAATTTATCTGGTTTTTATTTCTATCTTGGGTATTCTGTATTCTTTCATTTATTAAAATTTCTTGGTCTTTTCTTTTCTTTTTCCCTCAAACCTCATCATTCTGGCTTTTAAGTCATTCTATATATTTTTCTCTATTCAGTTTCCCTTTTCATTATTTGTACTCCACTTTTTTCTTCCTGTTACTATACATTGTTTACTTGAGTTAAATATTCATTTTTCAAGGTCTTATATGATTCTGTTACTAAATTTTACTGTTATTATTACTATTATCCTTTTTCATTTCCTAACTCCTTTGCTTTCAATGGCTCTAATATTTTTATTTCAAGGAAACATAGACAACAGCTAGGAAATAGAATAAGAGGAAAAAAGTGTCAAAGAAAAAACTTAACAAACACATAAAAACAGCAACTAAATAAAACCCTAGAGTAGTGAGAGAAACTAATCAACTGAATAAACCCATCAAGATAAAAAGATGACCAGACAGCTACAAAAAATCGCAAATCATACTAAGAAACAGGAAGACACGGCCCAGTCCAAAGAGAAAACTGAAAAACAAGAGGGATGCAGAACTTTGAACAATTAATCAAACCTGTCCAAGCAAATATCATGGACCAACTTAATAAAGTGAAGGAAGAGATCAAGGATATTAAGAAGACACTGGGAGAACATACTGAAGAAATTGTACACATATGTAAAAAGATAATGGATATGATAATGATGAATGGCACAATCCAAGAAATAAAAAACACACTGTTAGCACATAACAGCAGACTTGAACAGGCAGGAGAAAGAATTAGTGTTGGGGAAGACAGAACATCTGAAGTTAAACAGATAGAACAGATAGATAAAAAGATAGAGAAAATCCAGCCGGGACATAGGGATTTGAATGACAACGCAAAATGCACAAACATATGCATTATAAGTACTCAAGAGTGAGAAGAGAAAGAAAGGGGACAGAAGAAGTGTTGGAGGAAATAATGGCTGAATCTTCCCAACACTTTTGAGATACATGGATGTACAAGTCCAGGAAGTACAGCAAACCCAAACAGTATAAATCCCAACAGGCCTACTCCAAGACTTTTCAAGTCAGAGAGAAAATACTGAAGACTGCAAGAGAAAAGAGAACCATCACATACAAGGAAGCTCAATAAGATTAAGTGCTGATTCCTCATCTGAAACCATGGAGGCAAGAAGGCAGTGGTATGGCATAGTTGAGGTACTAAAAGAAAGAAATTTGCAATCAAGAATTCTTCATCCAGCACAGCTGGAATTCAGAAATTATGAAGAGTTCAAAATAGTCACAGATAAACAAAAATTAGGAGAGTATGCCAATAAGAAACCTTCCCTTCAAGAAATTCTAAAGGGAGTTTGGCAGGTTGAAAGGAAAAAAACAGAAGAGTGAGAATTGAAGGAGAGGGTAAGAACAACTAAAAAGTCAAAAAGAGAAATAAAAGCAACATATGACATACATAAACCCAAAGTAAATATGGCTAATATGAGTAATTCCTTGAGAGTAATAATACTGAATGTTAATGGATTAAAGTCACCAATAAAGAGACAAAGACTAGGAGAATGGATAAGGAAATATGACCCATCTATATTTTGTCTACAAGAAACCCACTTTAGTCTCAGGAACACAAGAAGGCTGAAAGTGAATGGCTGGAAAACAATCTTATAAGCAAATAATAACCAAAATGGCAGAAGTACCTATATTAATGTTGGGAAAAATAGACTTTAAATGCAAGACCATTGTAAGAGAAAAAGACTGACAATAAATATTAGCAAAAGAGTAATATTTCAAGAAGAAAGAATAATCATAAACATTTATGTACCTAACTGAGGTGACTCAAAATACAGGAAGCAAACACCAGAAAAACTAAGTTGGAGAAATAGATTCTTTTACAAATATGGTGGGGGACTTTAATATAACATTATCACCATTAAAAAGGGCATCTTGATAGAGAAACACTAAAGAAACGAAGACTTTGAATGATACAATAGAAGATCTGAACCTAACAGATATATTCAGAACACTACACCCAAATACAAAGGGTTATACAATCTTCTTAAGTGCACATGGATCATTCTCCAACATAGACCACATGCTAGGTCACAGAAAAATTCTCAATGAATTCAGAATGATTGAAATTGTATAAAGTAATTTCTCTGACCACAATGGAATGAAGCTGGAAATCAGTAAGGGCCAGAGAAAAAGGATAGGCAAAAAGATATGGAAGTTAAACAACACACTCTTAGACATATAGTTGGTCATGGAGAAAATCTCAAAAGAAATCAGTAAAGACAAATAACTAAACAAAAATAGAGAAAAAAAATCAATAACTACCTTGATATGAATGAAAATGACAACATGACATATAAAAACCTATGGAATGCAGAAAAAGTTGTATGGAGATGCACATTCATAGCCATAAATACTTATATCAAAAAATGACAAAGAGCTAAAATCGAAGACCACACCACACACCTGGAGTAATTAAATAAAGAACATCTAACTAACCCCAAAGGAAGTAGAAAGAAGGAAATAACAATGATTAGAGAAGAACTAAATGAAATAAATAGTAAGAACACACTAGAAAAAATAAAACCGAAAGCTGGTTCTTTGAGAAGAACAATAAAATTGGCAAACTCTTAGCTAGACTAATAAAGAAAAAAAAGAAAGAAGATGCAAATACAGAAAATAAGATATGAGGAAGAGGATATCACCACTGACCACACAGAAATAAAGAGTATTGTAAGAGGATAATTTGAAAAATTATATGCCCACAAGAAGGATAATTTAGAGGAAATGGGCAATTCCTAGAAACTCACAAGCAGCCTACATTGATGAAAGAGGAAATTGATGAAATCAACAGACCAATCACAACTAAAGAGAGAGAATCAGTCATCATAAACCTCCCAACTAAGAAGAGCCCAGGACCAGACGGCTTCATAGTTGAATTCTACCAACATTCCAGAAAGAACTAACACCAATCCTGCTTAAAATTTTACAAAAAATTAGGAGTAGAAGGAACATTTCCTAACTCATTTTATGATGCCAAAATTACCCCAATAACAAAGCCAAACAAAGGCACCACAATAAAGGAATATTATAGACAAACCTCTCTAATGAACCTAGATGCAAAAATTCTCAAGAAAATACTTGCTAATCATATTCATAAACACATTAAACAAATTATACACCATGACCAAGTGGGTTTCATCCCGGGTATGCAAGGATGGTTCAACATAAGGAAATAAATCAATGTAATACATCACAAAAACAGATTTTTGAAAAATCACATGACCATCTTATAGATGGAGTAAAAACATTCAAGAAAATACAGCAGGCTTTCTTGATGAAAACATTGCAAAAGACCAGAATTGAAGGAAATTTTCTGAATATGATAAAGGGTATATATGAAAAACCCACAGCTAACATTATATTGAAAGGTGAAATCCTAAAGGTGTTCCCCCTAAGATGGGGAAAAATGCAAGGGTGCCCATTAACACCACTCCTATTTAACATTGCCTTAGAAGTACTTGCTCAAGCACTGAGGCAAGAAAAAGATATCAAAGTCATCCAAAATGGAAAGGAAGAAGTAAAAATTTAACTATTTGCAGATGACATGATCCTATGCATGGAAAGCCCTGAGAAATCTACAACAAAGCTTCAAGAACTTATAAAGGAGTTCAGTAAAGTTGTAGGTTTTAAGATCAATGCTCAAACTCAGTAGCATTTCTGTATACCAATATTGAGCATTCTGAGAAGCAAATTTTAAAAAAATACCATTTGAAATAGTGATTAAATGAATTAAATACCTAGGACTAAATTTAACTAAAAATGTAAATGACTTATACACAGAATGCTACACAATACTATTAAAGGTAATCAAAGAAGACTTAAATATATGGAAGAATATCCTCTCTTTATGGATAAGAAGATAAACTTCATTAAGATAGCTAACTTACCGAAACTAATCTACAGATTTAATGCAATCCCAATAAAAATCAATACAGCATTTTTTACTGAATAGGTAAAACTAAGTATGAAAGTTACTTGGAAGGGCAAGAGGCACTGAATAGCAAAAGACATATTGCAAAAGAAAAATAAAATCAGACGAATTATACTACCTGACTTTAAAACATACTACAAAGCTACAGTGGTCAAAACTGCATGGTATTGGCACAAGGTTAGACATACTGAACAAAAGAATGAAACTGAAAGTTCTGATATTGATCCTCCCACATACAGTTATCTGTTATTTGAGAAGGCCACCAAGTCCACTCAACTGGGAGAGAATGGTGCTTCAAAAAATCGTGCTTAGAAATGTCCAGTGGCCACCGTCTCCACCTCACTGTTACAATTTCTGGATATCCATATCCAAAAGAATGAGAGAGGAATACCTTCTCACACCTTATACAAAAATCAACTCAAGATGGATCAAATATCTAAATATAAGAGCCAAGACCATAAAGAATTTGGACGATAATGTAAGGAAACATCTAAAAGACCTTGTAATAGGAAATGGTTTCATGAACTTCACTCCCAAAGCACAAGCAGTGAAAGAAAAAATAAATAAATGGGATCTCCTCAAAATTAAAAAAAAATTTGCACCTCATAAGAAGTTCTCAAGAAAGTAAAAAGGCAGCCTACTCAATGGGAGAAAATATTTGGCAACCATATATCTGATAGGAGCCTAATATCCAGCATATATAAAGAAATCCTAAACCTTGAAAATAAAAGGACATACAACCCATTTTAAAAATGGGCAAGCAACTTGAAAAGACACATCTCCAAGTTAGAAAGACAATGGCTAAAAGACATATGAAATGATGCCCAACATCACTAGCTATTAGTGAAATGCAAATCAAAACTACAATGAGATACCATCTTACATACATTAGACTGGTGGCTATTAATAAAACAGAGGACTACATATGTTCCAGAGGTTGTGGAGGAACGGGAACCCTCATCAACTGCTGGTGGAAATGTTGAATGATTCAGCCACTGTGGAGGACAGTTTGGTGGTTCCTCAAAAAACTAACTATAGAACTGCAATATGATCCATCAGTTTCACTGCTGGGTATACACCAAGAAGAATTAAATCAAGGACACGAATAGATATATGCACACCAATATTCATAGTGTCATTATTCGCTATTGCCAAAAGTTGGAATCAGTCCAAATGCCCATAAATGGATAAACAAAATATGGTACTTACATACAATGGAATATCACCCAGGCATAATAAAGAATACAATGCTAACACACAGGGTAACATGAATGAATCTTGAGGACCTTATTTTGAAAGAAGCAAGCCAGGCATTGAAGGACAAATATTACATGACCTCACTGGTATGAATTAAACAAATCTAGCAGACTGAGACCTGTTGTCTGAATGACAGATTTACAGGAAATAGAAAGGGAGAAGAAGGTTGTGAGCCAATGCCCATACGTGTGTAATCTATAAGGTGGAAGTGTGTATTGTAGCAACATCTATGGTTATGTAAAAGCCTGGCCCACCTCTCATTCATCACTCAACTACAGCAATTATCTGGGATATATAGACATGATAAAACTGGCCAATGACTACATTGGAAGCAATTATACATACCCTGACTATAGTATGACATAGATACAGTGTACACCTACTTTGGAATACAAGTGGCACAGTGCTCTCAAAAACTACAACAGACACTGAATTTATGGCCTCTTTTGAATTAGAGTTAATTATATTATTTTTGTCATTGATTCCTCCCTATCTCCCTGCCACCAATATTTTCAATGTTTTCAACTTTTTTTATTGAAGTTTATCATTCATACATAAATATACATAAACAGTAAGTGTATAGTAAAAGTTGTGAAATTACAATGCAAACATGCATATCATCATATAACACTCCCATACATCAACCGACCACCAAGAGCTTGCATTGTTCTGAAACAATTGTTGTAAATTAAAAGAGCATTTTCATTATATTACTACTAACTATGGCTAATATTTTACATTTGGTGTATTTTTCCTCCAACCTACCTGTTTAATGACACTCTGTATTAGTGTTATAAACTTGTTATTGTTCATGAGCATATGTTCTCATATTTGTTCTGTGTTAACCAGTCAGTGATTTTTATTTCCTTCTGAAAAAAGAAAGTCCTTTTATTTCCTTTCAACAAAGGGAAATCCCTTTAGTCTTACCAGTCATTGCTATTGCATGTATGAAAGCTGTCGCTATGCTTTTAAAAGAATCACTGTCTGTTGCCAAACAATTTATGTAAGTACCAATTATCAAAACCTAACAAATTCATTCACCACTCTATGTGTCTCATATTTAAATGAGTACTTATTTTAAGCTAGAATTTTCATTCACATTGCTGCTAAAGTCTCAGGTACATCCTCCTGGTATACAGTTAGCTAACTGATTTTAGATCTTTCTTCTTTTTTAATGTAGGCATCTATGGCTATAAATTCCCTCTCAGCACTGCCTTCATTGTATCCCATTAGTTTTGTCATATTGTGTTTACATTGTTGTTTTCCTCATGATATTTGTTGATTTCCCTTGCAATTTCTTATTTCATGCACAGATTAAGAGCATGCTTTTTAACTTCCATATATTTGTGAATTTTCCATTTCTCCACCCCATGTTGATTTCCAGCTTCTTTCTGATGTGGCCAGAGAAAATGTTTTGTATAATTGCAATCTTTCTAAATTCATTGAGACTTGCTCTGTGATCTAACATGTGGTCTATCCTGGAGAATGTTCCATGAGCACTCAAGAAGAATGTATTCCCTGCTTTTTTGGCTGCAAGCTTCTGTATATGTCTGTCAGGTCTAGTTTATTTATTGTATGTTTCAAGATTTACATTTCTTAATTGATACTCTGTTCACAGGTTCT